>BGPR01009260.1:0-58457 GCA_013235015.1 Araneus ventricosus | reverse complement strand
ATTCATTAAATCCTACAGTAGTGGTGTAAGTTAAGAATGAATACAGACTACTGCATATAATGCTGATATATTGAAAAACCTTTCGTCTAATTTCAGAATAGTGAGAGTGGGGTTCACTGGGCTGCCAGGCAAGGCCACAGGGATGTCATCGAATTCTTGCATCAACATGGATTATCTATAAGCACTCTAAACAAGGTAAGACGAACAGGATTTTTCGAATGCTGGCCGTTGCCTTCTCCCTGCTAATTAGCTATCATTTCATTGGCGAATCCAGGATTTTGGTCGGGGTGGTGGCTGAGGTTGAGAATTTTGTATCGTCGTGACGTCTAAAAATTTTATTGGAGTGAACGAAGGTAATAACATACTCAAATTCTCATAAAATCGTGCTCAATTGCCATAAGTGTTATTTTCAGTAATATTTTATAATGGAAATTAAAAAATTTGGCAAAACATTAGTCACTAATGCCAAAGTTATCGAATATCAAACCTGATGGCTTACGTAAATCAAAACACTTTAACTTTACAGACTTTAACCACCTGTCAAGGATCACAAAGGACGCTAAAAAACTTTTGATCATTTAGTTAAAACACAATGAAATAACTAGCCAAAAAATATCTTCGACCGTGTCAACGCTACAAGTACGAATAGAATGACTACAGAGGCGGGGAAATTTTCAAGCCTCTCAAGCCGGATAGCAATGTTGAGACTTTTTTAAAAAGAAGATTAAGAACAAACAGGTGTAGCGATTTTTTTAAAAAAAATCAAGAATTCTGTTTTAGCTCTGGGGAGGTTGCGGGCCAATCCCTCTGGATTCGCGACTGTCTCATTTGTTATATGTGAAAGAAGAGTTGAATATAAAAAAATAGGAAATTTTAACCATAAAATAAAAACAAAAGTAAATCAAAATAAACAAAGAAAATTACATTACAACAAAGAATGTGAGATGACGTTAATCAAAATCCGTAACTTGTACCCACAAAAGTGAAATAAGAAAGCAGCATATAAATAAGATAATTTATTTTGATTACTTTTAATCAATAATTATTAAATAAAGTATAAATGTTTCTGTCTTAATTTTCATTTTATATATGCAGCTTACTTTTTTGTAGCTGTTAGTTGACGATATGCTTTATTAACTTCTTAACCGCACTTTCGCTGAAACTATCAAGTGCCGTTAGAAGTATTTTTTTCCTTCCTAGTATCTCTTTAAAATGCTGCATTGTAAGATATCCGAAAAATATATGCAAGAGCTAAACTTTTGTAATGCTAAATTGATACAATTGTATTGTTATTTTAATTAAATATAATAAAAGCATACAAAACTATAAATATCCAAGGCCTATTAAATTAGCAATATCTTAAACAATTAACATTTCTGGTTATAAGAATGACGAAAGAATGATTAAATTTCGACCGCACGAGCTGAATCTTAAGGGTTTTTGTTCAGTAATTATTATCAAATAACAGACAATTACAGTAACGTACCGTTTATACGTTTCTCATTTATACGTCGTTTCATCACGGTCCCGATTCATTCATATGCATTGTAACTCGTTTCAATTATACGTCTTTTCATTTATACGTCGTTTTACGTCAGTCCCTTGAAAGACTTATAAATGGTGCTTTACTGCATATTATCTCAATGCAAATTGTAAATAACTGTTAAGGCCACATAAGAAACTCGAGAATGCTGCAAATGCCCCATCTCTGGTTAAAGGTAATTTTTCCGAATTTTGACGAAAAAAAAATTAAAATTAATCTGGGAGGACCACATGGATTCCAGTATTCTTGGTCTTTTGCAAAGTATTTTTTTGGCGCACTCTTGACGCTGTTCTGCATGGAATTTTGTTAGCTTGAGTGTCCTCTCGTCTTTTGCAAATTTTATACATTTATATACCGAAATTGTTCAGAATACGTCCTTCTATGTACACTTAATTCAAATCTTATTTTTATTTTTGCTATTGGCAAATTTTCATTTACATCAAGCTTGAAAATTGTTCACTTGATAGTTTTTAATAGTGTCTGCTGCCTCCCCCTTACTCGACCCAAAGAATTTTTTTCACTCACTAAAATTTGATGCAGTAGAACTATGTCTACCAATACGATGTCTGGTAACAGAAAAACTGATGTTCTCTGAAAATGATGAAACTAAAATCTTAGTTCTGTTTTTAAATATTCATTCTTTTATTTTTTTAAAAAAAGGGAAGAGACAAAAAAAATGGTCGTTTGATGGAAAAAAAAACTATTTTGGTTTTTAGCTAAATGACTAAATGGTTTTTAGGTTAAAAGAATAGAAAACAAGAAACATAAGAACATTAAACTAATGTTTCCTATTTTCTATTCTGTTATCACCGAGGAGCATCCATAATCAAAACTGATGACATAAGAAATAATAAGCCCAATAAAAGTGGCACCAACAGAAACGGTTTTAGAACTCAGTACTCGAGTGTGTTTTTACCACAGATTGAAAGGTGATGTCACAAACGCAATTCATCCATTCAATTGGTTTCGACTTGGTCATTTACGATATATAATTGCGTGTCCTGGCAACGGCACGATCGATGGTTTCTGCGGAAAAACACAAACACGGAGACTGGCTTGACTCGAATTTAATATCTATCCCGTGACTCTTGCTTTTGCTATCCATGTATTCTAGAGTGAGTAATGAATCAGGTGTGATTCACTCTTAGGTGTAATTCCCTCCTGAATTAGATCTTGATGATCGGCCAACACGAGGAGAGGTTAACAGAAAGTAAAGGCCGCCGAAGATAATGGTCATTAATTACCTGTCGAATTAAAGATCAGGTAACATGAATAGAATATTTCGATTAGTTATGATAAAAGGAACCTCGAGACATTTGTTCGATAAAACGATATAAATGGCACTCATTCGCTTATAATGACGTGTCTGGTACGTACATTCAGTTATGGCATGTTTGTTAATAAAAACAATATACCAGTAGTCAGTATTGTATAGCAACGGATTCGGAAACCCTGCTCGCTTTTACGCATGCGCCGGGTGGAGGTATTTTCATCAAAGTAGGGGGAAAGTGAAGAATGGAAGGGTGATGTTTACATTTTAATGACCGTGATCTAACAAATGAGCTTGATGAAATGAGCTCATATGACTCATTGTCTGACATCCTTTTCCGGTGTAAAATCGTCCAAAAGTGGTAGTCTCGGAATCCGTTGCTGAACAGTAGCAATACATTTTAAAAAGCAGTAATCAAAATAAAAAAATAAATTTAAAAAACATTTTTAGAGTACTAAAGAAGAAGATAATTTTTTCCTATCAAAAATCTGGAGGTCAAAACAAAAATCGTAAAGACGTGAAGCGCTGAAAACAATACTGCATACTATGAAATCTCTCAACAGCGGCCATCCTCCGTTCCAAGGAAAATTGGTTGCTCAGAGGGATAGCCGCTATAAAGGGGTTTCATATTTGGAAGAATAAAATACATTTAAACAAGCCCCAATTCGTTATTTTGATAATAATTTTTTTGAATCCGTTATTTTTTAAGAATCATCTAAAGAAAAAAAAAGCACTTAATTCGAATCTTTTTTATTGTTTTCTGAAAAAGGATACAATTTGTGCTTGCTTGGATCTTTCAACTTTTTCGGAGGTAATTTTTTTTCAGTTTTATTTTTGTAATTGGCAAAATTAAATCCTTAACCGTTTCGTTGGCAATTGTTGAGGAATGTGCATGGACAATAATATCATCTACTTTCCTTAAGTCCATTGACCTGGGAGTTTCATTTGCTGATGGTAGCAACCCATATAGGCAGCTTCTTTGTTCCGAGTCTGAAAAGCACGAACGAACTCTTGAATGCCCACCACCGAGAGATGCCGAAGTTTACTTTTCTCTTCACATTGGAAAAGGAATGTTTAATTTCGATCTAATTTCCGGTTTTTTGAGTGTATGATTCGTTTTTGTTGTTCTTTTGGTCCCCCTTTTATCTTAATTAAAGGTCCAAGGTCAGAGAAACAAAAGCAGCGAATTTCATTGAAGTTGAACGGGCTACCAACCGGACAGCTCAGAGGGGTTCGAGTGACCGTTATCGAATCCCTCTGAGCTGTCGAGTTGATCGCCCGTTAATAGAAGTTAAAATAACATAGACAATATGCCTATGGGCCAAACGTTGAGATGGATGACTGTTGTGCAGGGGTGGTCGCTTATAGAAGTTTTACTATGGAGAAACCAAGCCGCAATGAATATCATAAGAAGGAAAATTCCTTACCATTCATTAAAAATCAAAATACAGGGTTCCCACTTATATCCGTTACCCCCCCCCCCTTAACTTCTAAACGGTGACAGCTTAGGACATAAAGTTGGTGCCTAGGTATAGTAAAAAGACTATGCTCTACTCGATTAGACAACTTACAACGCCATCTATCGGCAAAATTTGGAATTAGCGGTCCCATCTCAAAAACGGTACAAGATACGGGAAAAAAAGTCAATTACAAAATTATAGATCTATATATCTTCGATTTAGTACGAAAAGACACCTTGAGTGCAATAATTCTAAGAACAAAACGTGTAAAATGCGCATTTGTTTGCTCGCATTTTCGGAAATTTTGACGTCATATGACACGAATAAAAGGAGAAAATGTATTTTTCGGGCAGAAAATGACCCCATTATACTTTTTCTTGTGGAAGTAACTCAAACAGCAAGTGTAGGGACCTTTCCGCCAACATTGCAGGACGTATTACTGTTGCTTGTGTTTGCGCATAAAACGTGTGCAAAGTGAAATTTAAACAAGGGCTCAAATCTGCATTGTACATGACGGTGAGCCCTTTGAACACCGAAAATAAAGGTATATTGTGATAACTAATTGTTTTTTCTCGTTTTAACCCGTTTAGAGACGTCACAGTTTCGGAAATCGAGAAAAAACAAGTGTACACTTTAAACGTTAATTTCTTCGTATTAATGTGTACAAAGTATCTTTTTGTACTAAATCGAAGACGCTCTACAATTTTGTAACTGGCCATTTTCCCGTATCTTGTATAGTTTTTGAGATAGGACCGAGTATTAATGTGCGCAAGGTATCTTTTCGTACTAAATCGAGAGTGCTCTACAACGTTCTAATTGACTTTTTTCTCGTATCTTTCGCCGTTTCCGAGATAGGATCGCTAATTCCAAAATTTGCCGATAGATGGCATTGTAAGTTGTCTCATCGATCAGCGCATAGCCTTTTTACTATACCTAGACACCAACTTTATGCCCTAATCTGTCACCGTTTAGAAGTTAAGGGGGGGGGTGTAACGGATATAAGTGGAAACCCTGTATATTATAAATTAGATTGAAATTCCAACTTACTCAGAATATTTATGGCAGCTCATTTTTGAATTCTGCTCTTTTACTCTAACAGGCAACAGAATGGATTAGAAAATGCTTTAATCTTGCTTATTTAATAAAAATACAAAAAAACTCGATCTGATATTGAATTAAAAATGTTGGCTTAGTAGAAAAATATAAAAAAAGAAATGTTTAATATCCTTCTCTCGCTTAAGTATCTTTCGCAGCATTGATTGTTTCAGGTGTTGACGAGGTGCCTCCGTTGAAAAAACCCTCATAGAGTACGGCCAACCAAAATCACCCCCAAATCCTACTTAATGTATTAAAACAGGGAATGAAATAAATTTTACTATAGAGAATCACAAGATTTCTTTGAGTAATATATTAGAATTTAAAAATTACAGTTTTTGTTATTGATTTTGGAAATTAAAGACCAAAACCTTATGATATGAGCTTCACTTACATAGTTTGAATTACGAGTTAAAAATTATTAATGTTGATTAACGAAATTTATTCCTCACTGCAGGCTGGGGACACGCCTCTGCATCTGGCGGCAAAGCAAGGACACGTAAAAACTGTCGAATATCTGTGCCAACGTTCTACCGATGTCAATCAGATTAATGAGGTAAGCTGTTGCTTTTCTTCTCAACTCAAACATAGGATTTCTTTATGAAATATTAGTTTAGTTATATAAACTTCAAGTTTTGAAGCAACACGGGGCTATTTTGAGGCGGAACTCGTAATTTTGAACCGTAGTCAGATGGCGAAGACGACACCTGAGCTGGCATCCCCGCTCCAAACTTTCGCACCACATGGTCCTCTCATATTTTATCTTTACATGCAAAAGTTTATAGGCTAACAAATACACTGGTGAAATAAATTAACAGAATTTGCATATTTTATCGAATTTAATGAAAAGAACTGAACTGAATGTAAAACCACTGCTTCTAGACGAAAATGCAAATCTTGTACGTCAAATACGTAAGCGTACACGTGTGTGTAGGCGGAGCTAGTAGAGAAACAGGCTTGATACGCGCGCGTAAGGTGAGACGCATTTCGTTCGCTAGCACACTTCGGCGAGTTTCTTGGTGTTATTTTGCAGCAATCGGTAAAATTCAAATTGTAACAGTAAAAATGAGTAAACACCAACATTTAGATGATGGAATGAGGCGGCGAATTGTGGGGAGGCTAGAAGCAGGCCAATCTCAAGTCCAGATTTGTAGAGAGTTCAATTTAACGCCCAGCGTCGTGTGTAACTTTTGGAAACATTTCCAGGATACCGGATCCATCGAGAGAAAGCCTGGGCAAGGTCGTCCAAGAGCCACCACGGCCACAGAAGATCGTTATTTGTCCATTATAGCGAGGCGTAACAGGGGTGCTACAACTTCTCAGCTCTCCCGTGACTTGTATGCAGCCACAGGAACCCGTGTATCAAGGGTGACTGTTTCCAAAAGACTTCATGAGATAGGGTTGTTTGCAAGAAGACCTGCTGTTTGCGTCCCGCTCACTTCTACGAACAGGAGAGTCCGTTTAGCATGGGGCAGAGAGCATAGAGATTGGAGTATGGATCAATAGGCGACCGTTGTCTTCACTGATGAGTCCCGGTTCAGCCTAAACACCGATTCTCGCCGTACTTTCATATGGAGAGAACCAGGGACCCGCTACCTACCCTCCAATGTCCACGAAATCGACCATTATGGCGGAGGGGGTTTAATGGTCTGGGCAGGCATCATGTTGGATGGCCGAACACCTCTCCATGTCTTTGAAAAAGGCACTGTGATTGGTGTGAGGTATAGGGATGAGATCTTGGAGCCCTATGTTCGCCTTTTCAGGGGTGCAGTTGGCCCTGAGTTCATTTTAATGGACGATAACGCGAGGCCACATAGAGCTCTTCTGATCGACGAATTTCTAGAGAGTGAGGATATTCGCCGGATGGATTGGTCAGCCAGATCTCCAGACCTGAACCCTATAGACAATGTCTGGGACGCCCTGGGGAGGGCAATTGCAATTCGCAACCCCCCTCCGAGAACCATTCAGGAAATGAAAACAGCGTTGCTGAACGAGTGGGACCAATTGTCACAGGAAATGATAAACTGCCTTATTTTAAGTATGAAGTCACGCTGCAAGGCCTGTATATCTGTAAGAGGTGACCATACCCCCTATTAACCCATTTTTTTTGTTTATTCTGCAACCGCTGTTTCATAACTTCAGACTCCAACGAGTGGTACGCACGATCATGCGTATGTATTACAATTGTTGAATGGTTATTTGTTTTGCATTGTATCGATGTATGTACATATCAAATTTCACTAAAATCGGTCCAGTAGTTCTAGAGATAATCGACCAAGTCTGCAAATTCTCTTAATTTTTTACACCAGTGTAGTTTTAATAGAATAATAAAGACAAACTGGAATTTAGATAAGGTATTGGTTAAAATTTGGTACCTAACAGTTACCGATAGGGATCTGCTCTATGGCTCTGGCGTCTGGGGCGGACCCTTAACTTGTGAACAAATTAAAAGGCTTCATACGATACAACGAGTTTTTCTAATTGCTTAGGCCATACAGAACGACTGCCACGCAGGAACTTAACGTCCTGTCCGGTATTCCACCATTACACATAACAGCTAAAATGGAGTATTTAAGGTTTCGAATTTGGACCTGTTGCTCGAGAGGACTCGATGGTGTTATTGATTTATTTTAATTGGACAAATTTGGAAAACTATCACAGACTCCCTTAAATACCAGAGTTTTAGAACTAAGAGATAAAGTCCAAGATAGACATTTCGAGGAGCACACACAAGATTGATGGTGGTGTTGGGCTCTCTGTGTGCATCCTCGATGGAGTAATTCAACAAAAAATTATATGTAAAAAATTGGAACCTCAAAACACTGTCGTCCAGGCCGAACTTGCGGCTTTGGGTGAGGCAGTGGATTGGGCTATTGAAAATAAAAAGTTGGCTTTTATAATATGGCTTTAATCATAATAGAGTATTGGCATTTTTAAACTTTTAACTAGTTAGTTGTGTGCCTGAGAATTCATTGGGTTTTTAATATTTTTAAATAATCAATAGAAAAAAATTGTTTAACAATTTATTCTGTGTGTAGAGTTTGTTTGTGTGTGTGTTGTTCGATTTTCGATATAATTTGTCTGTTTTGGGCGTGGTTTTGGGTTGGCATTTTTATTTGTTTTTGCGCTGCATCTCTCGTATTGTATTTTGTACGCGAAATAGAATAATAATTAAAATTAAGAATGTATTGTGGTGTTTCTTTCTCCCCGACTATAGCAAATTTTTATTAGTATATAATTTTCATTTCATATTCTGTTATTGGTATTGTCTCCTTGGCCGGGTGAGCGCTTGTAATAAGAAACCTATATATGTTCACATGTATTTAATTTCCACTCATGTAGCGGGGTGTAGTGTGTAAATGTGAAGAAAAAATTTTGATAAATGCTAGTGGGGCTTGCGTCCTCCTGCTGCTGCTCGTCGGTTCTATTCTCTTCCGGCTCTTTAATGCCTCAAACCTAGTAGGGGTAGGCTGGGTCGGGGTGGGTTGCGTTGCACCACATAGCGGAAGGATATTTGACGCTCCCACGTATGATTTAACGTGCAACAGGCCCAATACACGACAGATCTTCATTGGAATCGGGTATGGAGACTGGAACCCTCCAGTCCGAAGCCAAGACGTTACCATTAGGCCACCGCGGCCCTAATGAAATATTAGCATTATAATGCTTATAGGCTGAATGCTATCTGCAAATTACGTGACGGACATGTATGATACAAAAAATCATTAAAATCTCTCTACATGACAGACCGTTGGACTACCGAATTTGAGGCGTAGTTACTTCTTGTGTAGTAGGTGCTCACACAAAAAGAGTTTTTCAAAATTTTGATTGAAAGTAAATTGAAATAATAACGTTTTTCCTAAATAACTTCGGAGCATATTATTGGACAATAATCATTTTCACACCACTTTAAAATTCAAAAACTTAACTTTTATTTCTGCACAGTTTCTTCTCTAATTTTAACAACTTTTTATAACGTTGCGTAGATTCGTTGAATTGGACGAATGGTTTCCCCATTGGCCGCAATTAATTCAGCTATTCGCTCGATGTGATCATTGCCTTGAAACAGTTCAATGACACGACCCAAAGGCCAGTTTAAACGTTTCGTGTTGTCTGAACCAACAAGAACAAG
This sequence comes from Araneus ventricosus, assembly GCA_013235015.1. Taxonomy (NCBI): domain Eukaryota; kingdom Metazoa; phylum Arthropoda; class Arachnida; order Araneae; family Araneidae; genus Araneus; species Araneus ventricosus. Next base: position 48,957 of record BGPR01009260.1, on the reverse strand, counting down.
ATCATTCACCTTAAGTATAGTTTGCAACAATACTTTTCATTGCTGCGTTTATGTACACGAGCTTTGACATTTTTTGTTTGCTTGTTATCGTTGTTATAACTAATAGAAATTTTTTAAAAATAACGTAAAGACAGCCAAGTCAAGACAGATAAAAGCATACTACGGTGTTTAGAACAGAGGGTCAAATCTTCTTTAACTTTTTAACCTATCCCTCTGACACCTTGTTGGATAGCTCTCTTCCATCCTTTTTCATTCTCATAGCTCCAACTCTTGTGAAACTGGAAGAGGAAATGAAGAAGAGGTTGAAAATCCTTTTATTTTCCGACAAAGATAATCTATCTTCGCCTTCCCGCTTGCCGACATGAATTTCCTTCATCCTATCTTTGCTTGCAAGGAAGTTATAGGGATTTGTAATAGGTGCAATTGTTTTGATGAATGAAATAACGATTGACTGATGAATTTGATGAATGAACCCTGTACTTAACGATGTTCGTAATTCCATCGACAGGCATTATGAGCAGAGTAATATCAGCATTATCAGCAATAATAGCGCATAATTCGAACAATTCCAGTAATTAACATTTTCTGTATTTGTAACACTTAATTAGAGTTGCGAAATTTTCATGTATGTTATAAATATCTCACATAAATGTCACTCAAGGTGTGTATACATTTTGGAGCACCCTGTAGACACTACTTTTTCTCTGTTTCAGGACGGAGAAACTGCTTTGCATCTGGCTGCTATGAGAGGCCATCTGGATGTCGTTCGATGTCTGATCGATGCAAGCGCTAATCCAGACATAGCGGATAAGGTAGGCCCTACCAGGCTGCCTAGATATATTCAATTTCGCAAGCCATTGGAATTAGCGACGTTCTTAACTTTAGTGCATAAAGTCATCAGCTTTAGTGCATAAAATTCTTTGTAAATAATTCAACTGGTATTAAGCACTGGTTAAAACATGCAGCATGCAACATTTCAGTAATGTGACTGTTTTTAACGTTGCTGAAATAATAATGGAAATTCTAAAAGCGTTTTAATAATATTAATAAGGTCCTTAGGTGTATGGAACTCACTTGACTACTTAGCTGTTCCATTTTCTCTACTATCTAATAAGATTATGCCCGTTTTGGGAATGCGTTGACGTTTCAATTTTAGTTTAAAGTTTACAAATATGATAATTCGGTGCATTCATGACCGACGGGCAAATAAGTTCAGTAATTAGTAATAGTGACCAAACGAAACTAATCCTAAATCACTTAAAAAATAAATACAAATTCGAAGTTAAGACTGTTCTGATCTGTACTTGGAAACTTGATTTTCATTTATCTCTGCCGTATTAATTATAATGTTAGAAACACTGAGTAATTTACAGCTATTTTTCTAAAATAAATTTAAAAGTTAACAAAAATAACATCCTGACTTGATGTTCTCTAAAATTAGGGAAATAGTAATTTTATATCTTGTCAAATATTTTCAATTGAAAAATTACATTACGTTGAAAAGTACTTTCAAATTACTTGCTCTAAAAACCACATATTCTTGTTTTAAATTATGCTTTTCCAATCGGTCACACAGATAAATGTGTAGTTGCTACTTCTGAAGACAGCATTTAAACCGCCTTCAGAATCATTATTTAATCAAAAAACGCACGTTATCGTATTACTAAATAATTTTATTTACATATTTGCTTCAAGGAAAGAATTTTTAATAAAAAATAGAAGTGAAAGAAAGGTCTATTCACCATGTGATGAGAGTAACATAATGAAGAAGTAACCCAATACATTTTACCCAAGATCACACTCTTGTCCTTACGCATGCCCTTTTTCTCCAGCATGGATGTACCGCTCTGCATTGGGCTTTAAGAAGACATCATTCTGCCATTGCTATCATGCTGCTTCAGTACGGCTGTAACATAGATACTGTAGATCACGTAAGTACCAATTGTAAATTAAATTAAAAAAGTATTTAATTCATCTTAATATAAATAAAAGTCATTGTGGGTATGTTAGTATGTTCCACATCTCCTCCTAAACTACTGCACCGAATTCAACCAACCAAACTTTGCACACTTATTGATGTTTTGAGAAATGCTGCATATCTACGGTTATTCAAATTATGTTCATCAGCGACGGCTTTGTACTAGGAACATCTTCTCACCGGCTTGTGAGATATCATCTGGTGTTGATAAGGGGTTATAAAAGATGTCAGTAATGTTTTTATCTGGCTTAGTCGATTTTTGAACAATGCAACTATAGTGCTTTTTCTATAAATATGTGGTGTAATGTCGCAGCCACAGAATGCATGGAGGAGGAGGAGGATTTGGGCAAAGGAAAGTTCTTTCTGTAGTTTTTTTGTAAAAAATAATTTAGCTTCTACTTTTCCCTTGCCAGGCTTCATAAAATAAAAGTTACTTTCTGGTGGCTCCAAAGCAATCAGTAACACGACTAGGTCTACGTCTTTCCCTTGGGATGAGAAGTTTCTTTCTCTAACCCAGATATCACAATATAAGTATCAGCATCCCCTGTAGCAACTCTCGTTTCAATTCCTTTGGCAGCCGTTTTCTGTGTTAGTAATTGAACATGCCTGGCCTTATTTCTTCAATGGCAAGAAAATGTTTCTGTTGAACTATGATAGACTAGTTGCGAGCTTTTAAGTTAAACTCAGCATAGATATGTAGATTTAGATTATACTGTCTAAATATACTCATTTGGAGCGTTAACAGAACCAAAAGACTGAACAGAAGGGATCTAGTGGAGGGGAACGGAAGTGAGGGGAGGAAGGGAACACGACTGTTCACCAAATAGGTTTGTCCCCCCCCTTCCTAATGCTGCCACTTCTCTCGACACATACAATACTACCCTCGTATAATTATTGTATAGGCATGAGGTTATCTGAGGGTTGTGGCTTCAGCACTTTCAATTGATTTTACCATTATAATAAGGAATTTTTGAAATATTCACTTCTAAACCCCCTGTATCTTCTAAAAATTCATTCTACAAAACATTTAGGACTAGTTTTGTAGGAAATTTAATGTAGTTTAACTTTATAATTAAGTTTTTTTAGCTAGGATCCATAGTTTTCGAGATATTTAAGAAAAGCTGAGAAATCCCCCATTTCAACCCCCCCTGTACCCATGCGCACCCTCCACCAGCGGGGACTTTTAGTATATCGTTTAGAGCACTCTCCCCAACAACAGTGCAGAATTTCAAAACTACACCATTTTTTAAATTGGTAATTCGTTGACTGGACTACGAGTAGAAGGAAACTTGTGAAGGGGAACGGATGTGAGGGGAGGAAGGGAGCATCATCAAATGGGTTTGTCACCCCTCCCCTCTCCAACACATACATTACTACTCTTTTATAACTATAGGTTTTCATGGGGGTTGTTGATTCAGTACTTTTAATCTATTTTACCATTACAATAAGGAATTTTAGAAATATTAATTTTTAAATCCCCATGTATCTTATAAACTATTGATGCTACGAAAACAAAGTTGGACGTTTTTTGTAGGAAAGTTTATGTAGTTTAATTTTGTAATTGAGTGTTTTTGGATGGAACCCATATTTTTCTAGATATTTAAGGAAAACTGAAAACGGGCCGCGGGGGGGGGGCGCCCGGCCCCCCCCCCCCACACAGGTTGGGACTTTTAGGTATGTTTTTTATGACACTACCCCTAACAACTGTGCCAAATTTCAAAACTACACTGTTTTCTTTTTCTATTTTTCCTTCGTTGATTGGACTATAATGAGTTTTCTTCCCTATCTTACATTTCACATTTCAGATAATCTTTAATCAGAAAAGGTCAAACGTAGAATTACAGGATACATATTTGATGGCAAATAATGATAATATTTATTATTAATTTGGTTCGCCCTTTACAATTTCGTCAGATATTTTTCGAAAACTTTATATAAATTCCGTTCCAAATTATGTAAAAATATTTTCGATAATAATTCAATTCAAATTGAAATAACCAGTTTGAAACAAACAGAAAAACGAATTAACTGAAAAGTATATGGTTTCCTGCCTTAATTCATATTCGATTTAAAAATCTTCGTGGTAATTTTAACTTTGAAATTTCCTTTTACTATTCATCTTAAATATTTCTGAAATCCTAAGATCTGATTCCCTTTTTAAAGAAGATTTCTGTTGCAGGTAGGTGAAGCTCCTATTCATATCGTTTCCAGGGAAGGTTTGCTTTCTATGGCGCAGACACTTTGTGCTTTCGGATGTAAAGTAGAAATTCCCAATAAGGTAAATGCAATAAAAAAAGTATTTTTTTATAATTCACAAACGTCTTTTTTACTTTCTCGTATACGAAGTATACAAAGAGAAAATATTGCAATCGACAAAAAATTCGAACTCGAGATTCTGACGAATCTCCACGTTTTAGACCTCCCCGAGTCCGAAAAACACAATTTTGGAATTATGTCTGTCTGTGTGTCTGTCTGTGAATACGATAACTCAAAAACTATTAAATCTACACGGATGAAATTTGGTATGTGGTCCTTACACATAATTTGCAGGTGACTTAGATCAATGAAATTTCGTATGTAGTCTTGAAACCCTAATTGCAGATTTCTCTCCAATTTTCATTTAAATCGGTTAAAAAAAGGCTTTGAAATTGCATATTCGGTTTTTTCCCCATTCTACGATGCAAAAAAAGGCGCGAACGCTGGAGCGTTTTCCCCACCTTAAGGAATACCGCACGTTTTCTGCCGTGCGGTGTATTTTTTCCCCCACCCGTGTTAGTCATAATGCAAGAATTATGTCTGTCTGTCTGTGAACACGATAACTCGAAAACAATTAGAGTTATCGTGTTGGGGTGATTGAAATATTTAATATAAAATTCTACGGGGATGAAATTTGGTATGTGATCTTTACACATAATTTGTAGGTTTCTTTCAAATTTTAGACAAAATCCATCCACGGGAAGCCTGTCTGTGTTAATGTGAACGCGATAACTCACAAACTTAAATAGCTAGGTGGATAAAATTTGGTACACATTTTTATCATCAGGAATGTAGGTTTGTATCAAATTTTGGACTAAATCCGTCTGAGTGTATAATAGCATACTTTTGAACGCAATAACTTCTTTAAAAAATTACTTTGATAAATGAAATTTGGTATATGGCCTTCATACCTTAATGGTAGATTTGTTAAGAAACAAATGTAGATTAATTAAAAAAAAGGCGTCCAAATTTTCGGAGATCGTGGTATGACGTTTCGCTTATTTTTTTCTCCACTGCGTTAGGAGTTCTTGTCCGTTTTCTTGTCTTTTAGCTTATTTTTTTCTCTACATGTGTTAGGAGTATACCAGAAAGTTTAGGGGAGACCACTCCCATTTTAAACACAGATCAACACATAACTCATAATTGACATATTTCTTTAAATTAAGTTCAGAAATCAGACAGTTAAAAATATTTTTTTAGCTTAATTACAAACATAAAAATTGATGCCGCAGAAAGCAAATATTACCTTACTTTTTCTTGACTGTAGTATACTTGCAGCCTAACATAAATTTAAGAGCGGCACTTAGGAGGTAGAGTTTAAAAAGTGCTGTATTATATACTTAAAAAAGAAAAAAGATGGTTTTTAACAATATTTTTTCTTTTAGCTGGGGCAGTACCCTCTGCATCTAGCTGCTCGAAGTGGACACATGGAACTAGTGAGGTGCCTGTGCTTAGCTGGTTGTGATGTGGAATTAAGAAATAAGGTTCGATTTTTATAATAACTTGAATCGAATGAAAGGTCAACCTATTTTTCTTATTTTATGATGAAATTTAGTTAGAAAATACACGAGTTATATCATAACCACTAGCTGATAACCCGGCGTTGCTCGGGATCAAAGTATTTTCATATGACCTCACTCCGTTTCTTTTTTTACAAATATATAGACTATTGATGTGAAAATAAAATTAATCTTCGAAATAAAACTTTTTATTCCAACCAATTTACTTTAGTATGGCTCAAAAATAATAATATTTGAAGAGAAATAAATAAAATAAACATCGACAAAAAAGAGAAAAATTGCAAATAATAATAATAATAATTAAAACACCGGACGTATAACTTTTCTTCATGGATAAAAAAATCACGAAAATAAGAAAAAACCCGAATTTACCACCTAAAATTAAATAAATAAAAATCTAATTGCCATATCGACGATAATATTCAAAAATTTGTGAAATTTAAACGAAACTTCGCGTAGTAACTAAACTAACGTCACTGATATTTGAGTGCATATTAAAAGCTGCGAAATAAAAACGGAAGTTGAGTGCATGCTACGAAATAACAGCGGAAGTAAGAAGTCTACCTCGACCAAAAAGAGCAATATTTTCTTAACTTTAACAATGGTAAAAACACGTGAATAAAGGATTTGATGAAACAATAAATTAGTTTGAATTTTATTTTAAAATAATAAAAGCATTATTGCAATTTGAGTTTAAAATGAATTTTGAAACGTTAATTACAGATAGAGAATCAATTGTACAAAAATTAAATTGGTATAATTAAAAAGATATTTTTTTGCTCTTTAACTTGATGTAAAAATGTTTTTCGTAACGCAAGCATTTCAGAAGTTATTGGTGAAATACGTCTAAAAATAGCTTAATTTTCATTATTTAATTAAATAAATAAAAATCTAATTCACATTTTAAAATAATTTTTACGTCGTTGGCTCCCTCTTGGGCTAATCCATCATTGTGCCAAATTTGATCGCCGTAAGTCTAACGGTGTGGACGTGCATAAAAAACCAAAAAACGAACGGAAACACATACATATTACTTTCCTCTTTTAAGAACAGGGTTCCCACTTATATCCGTTACACCCCCCTTAACTTCTAAACTGTGACAGCTTATGCCATAAAGTTGGTGTCTAAGTATAGTAAAAAGGCTATGCGCTACTACATGAGACATCTTACAACGCCATCTATCGGCAAATTTTGGAATTAGCGGTCCTATCTCGTAAACGGCGAAAGATACGAGAAAAAAGTCAATTAGAAAGTTGTAGAGCACTCTCGATTTAGTACGAAAAGATACCTTGCGCACATTAATACTCGGTCTTATATTAGCGGTCCTATCTCGAAAATGGAACAAGATCTATTAAGTCAATTACAAAATTGTAGAGCGTCTTCGATTTAGTACAAAAAGATACCTTGTACACATTAATACGAAGAAATTAACATTTAAAGTATACATTTCTTTGTTCTCGATTTCCGAAACTGTGACGTCTCTTAACCTGTTAAAATAAGAAAAAACAGTTATCACAATATACCTTTTATTTTCTGTATTCAAAGCGTTCTCCGTCATCTACAATGCAGATTGGAGTTCCTGTTTAAATTTCACTTAGGTGCGCAAACACAAGCAACAGTAATATGTCCTGCAATGTTTGCGGAAAGGTCCATACACCTACTGTTTGAGTTATTTCCACAAGAAAAAGTATAATGGGGTCATTTTTTGCCCGAAAAATAACATTTTATCCTTTTATTCGTGTCATATGAAGTCAAAATTTCCGAAAATGCGAGCAAACAAATGCGCATTTACACGTTTTGTCTTAGCATTATTGCACTCAAGGTGTCTTTTCGTACTAAATCGAAGACGCTCTTCAATTTTGAAAATTGACATATTTCCCGTATCTCATACCGTTTTCGAGATAGGACCACTAATTCCAAAATTTGCTGATAGATGGCGTTGTAAGTTCTCTCATCGAGTAGCGTATATCCTTTTTGCTATACCTAGACACCAACTTTATGGCCTAAGCTGTCACCGTTTAGAAGTTAAGGGGATGTAACGGATATAAGTGGGAACCCTGTATATAGATGAAACATGAAACTAAGGATGTCTCTGATTTTTGCTCTAGAAATTTCTTATAAGCTTATATTACGCACCATTTCAAGGTGTTGAGTTTAATTCATAAATTGAAAACGAGGGATTGATGGGAGATTTTGAACTTGATGCAAATTCAAGTATATATAGATTAGGCGCATTAAAAATTGAACGCGTTAAATGCTTTCAGATTACATTATTTCCCGTAAATTGATGTATGTACATTTGGTTGAGTGTGAGTTCAAAAATATAAGAGGATATGTCTGTATGCAAAGTTTCAACAAGTTCGTTCTTTCGCATTTAAAATATTTCTTGACGAACATCCACCAATTCAGATGAAATTCTTACAATTATGTTTTATAAATTTCAGGATGGCATTACTGCCGAAATAAGTGCTTTAGCTCAAGGTTTTAATGAAATGGCCAATTTATTGAATAAGTTAAGGAATGTAAGTATTATTTTCTCAAAATCCAAGAGTACTATAAAATGCAAATGTACGCCTACATGCTTCTTTTACTGCTTGCCAAACAAAACTCTCAAGAACTGATATAAAATGATGAAATTCTTATTAGTTTTAATTTTTCGATCAAGGCTCGAATTAATCTTTCGTATACTCAACCTTTCAGAATTCAAATCAATATTAAAGTAAAAAAAGTTGTTGGAGAAAGTGGAGGTTGTCTCCTAGACATACACGCATATTTTGAAACGTAAGAAATCGCAGATACATTTTCCCGAGAATGTAGCAGCCAGTGATGATTGTGCGTGGACGAAGCACACGGCCGCGATGGGCCACAATCTTCGATCATAATAAGTTGGAGTGGGAATTAACCTAAAGATGCTTTGACCTGATATGGAAAGAAAATTAGTGATGCCATGCAGCTGAAAAGGAAGTAATATTAGCTATTGGAATTACCTAAGTAACTCATTCATGCATTCATTCATTCACCTTTTACTCTGTACATTCATCCAGGCATTCATACATGGAAAAGAAAATAATAATAAAAAGGGAAAGGAAAAAGAAGAAAAATAATTAAATAGGGAAATGTAAGTAAGAGTATGAATAAGGGGGTACCTGGCTATTGTCTGGCTGTCTTGATTCATTAAGAACGTCATGCTCTTGTGGGGGGGGGGGGCCGGGAAAGCGGGTGTTAAGCCTGCATCGGTTCATCCCGAGAATGTATTTACTAATAAAATCAATTCTCTGAATCACGAGTTTTCTGTCTTTATTCTCCCCCTTACACACATCCGTTTTTATCCGTTTCCGTTTACTTCAGCTGATTTTGTTTACACTTACATCTTCCTATTCTGCTGCCAGTGCATCTATTCCGCAACTAGTGTGGGGAACGTAGGAATGATAGCACTTTAGAAGCATGCAATGGAAGTAATAGAGTACTAATTAGTTTAACTACCATTATTCCTGAATTAATGTAGCACATTCAAGCATATCTGAACGGTTTTTGATGATTCCATATAGTATGAAATCGCCATTTTTGAACTTACGTTCGTATGTAGGGAAGACAGGGCAAGATGACGATGTTAACATTTAATCATTTTTAATAAATTCAGTTTTTGAGGTAATTTTTTTCCGCATGTATTATTAGCTTGACCTTTTGTTGTGTTGTACTTAAATTGAGAAACTTTTATTTTACTATAATCAAAGATATTTTGCCATTTAAAAAAGTAAAACAAAAGTGTCAACTTGCCCTGATACCGGGGAAAGATGACTTTGGCCGCCACGGGGCAAGATGAAAATTATCATAAAAGTTCGATACATTTTTATTTTTAGGAAATATAAAGCAGAACACTAATTAATTAAACACTATTAAGTATTTTCCCTTGATTATTATGTAATGAAAGGATTGTTTTAGAAAAAAATTAAGCTCATAGTAAATTAGTATAACTCAAAACCAGTGTTTTTCATTTACAAATATTAGACACAAATTTTTCTCATTCAGAGTCAGTAGCCCTAGGACTACCATGTGTGTGGCATTTGAAACACTCTATTCAATCTTCTGGTGAGGGTCAACATAAATTTCGTCACACGCAGGGCACTGTATTGTATTTTCTTTGGAAGTTTTAACTGACATCATAAGTGTCAGAAGTTCGGGCTTCTAGTTTTTTTAAAGGGATCAAACTTCAGCTTCTCTGTAATAGCTCCTTTTACGCACCCCGAGTCTCTTGTCTTTGCTGCTATAAATGCTTTTCTTCCACCTTCTGTGTGTCTTTCTGAACCGACATATCTTTCATAGGTAAGCTTATTAAAATATTTTCTGTAAGACTCACGCCTTGCAACATGTTATGGAACAGGTAGTGGATCATGTAGCTCAAGAAAATTATACAAAATAAATAAAAAATTCATATGTTCTTCAAAAAGAAAACAGTAAAAAACACTTGGGGTAAGTTGACGAGATTGTCAACTTGTCCTGATCGGAAATTTTAAAAGTCTTTGTTTTCTGGTGGGATTAACAAGAAGTAGATAAAAATAAATAGTGATTGTGAAAAGCGTATTGTCTAAGGTAGTCATGCATATCAAAGAATAACCAAATATCTTAAGTGCTAATCTACGAGATGTTACCTTGAAGGTCTTGCAAATTACAAAATGTCAGGTAAAAAACACGAACACCATATAACAAACAACGAAATGGGGCAGTGAATTCACTGTGTGATTATTTACAGTGTGGAGCGCTAGTAATACCCGTATGGTGATGAAGTAAAAGTAATATGAACAAAAATAAGCCATCCTTCATCTTTCCCTGGTCTCCCCTACATATACTATAAAAATCTTATCCCTAAGACTCCGAATCAGTAGCTGGTTCAATCTTTGATATCTCAGTATGAAACTGAACTTAAAAAGTGTAAACTTCTTAACAGGTTCACTTACGCGAGGAGTATATATCCCAGTTGATCCCTTCCACAAAGCCCATCTCGAAGATCAAGTTGAAACTGTTTGGGCACAGTGGAGTCGGGAAGAGCACCTTCATCGACAGCCTCAAGTGCGGCTACTTCGTGTCATGGTTCAGGCGCTCGGTCGGCTCCATGTCGCCCAAGAATACCAGGAACAAGAAGAGTGAGTATGACTGGTGAACCTAAAGGGAAATTATATGCAATAGTGAATGTCGGGGATTTTCTCTTTTTCGTGTTAAGGTATCTGCAACATTTGTACCAAAATCGAGGGCAGAAAAAATTGTAGCAAGCTAGACTGACTCCGAAAATGCGTAAGTAATTGTAGATACATTTATCCGTAATAATTGATTCACTGACTCATTGATCAGTAATTATTGTTACTTAACTTGGTTATACTTCGACCATTTAAATTGGAAGCAATAATAGTTGAATTAAAAATATCAATGGCAGCATTCAGTTTCAAGGAGCGGTCATAAGCATCAATCGTTTTGGCATTTCCAGTGTAGTTTTAAAATCTTCTTGTGCAACTGAAATGCCGTAGGAGGACTCTCAGATGTTAATTGCACTACAAATATCTCAGTTCCCAGCAACATTCGCCACCTTTCCCCCACAATTTAGCGGATATTTTCTGTTTCATAAAGTTGATGAGACCGTTAACTTTATTCGTTCAGAACGTCTCGTTAAGACATTAACCATTCCATAAGAACTAAAACACCCAGCACGAAACGGGCAGTGGCGTAGCGAGGATTAATGGCGTCTAAAGCACAATATCTTTTTCACCCTTCCTTGTTACGTATTTCGTCTTCTGACTTTTAACAACGCGAAATAAACGCAAAAATATTGTTGTCATGCCCTGCAAGACTGGCGCTCGGGCTTCTATAATATCCTCTCGTCCACCCATCACTACACCTCTCGGAAGAGGATCCAAGAGAAATGTGACTCACATAATTAGCAAAGCGGCCTATATATTTTACTGGGTAGCGCTTATGTATCCTGAGAAGACTTCGCTACATTTTTTTCAGAGCCATTAGTTTTGAGGAAAAGTGAGTTTCCTTTGCAATTTTCACTAGCATTGCTTAATAGAGATTCTTTCAAAAACCTCCGAAATACCTTTAAATAATTTTTAAAAATTTATTTCAGTGTGTTGTAAGATGCATAAAGAATGCATGCATAACCTTTCATGGTCATAATGCTGTAGATTTTTCGAAGAACAACAAAATTAACGAATTTAACAAAAACTATTTTTTCACTTTTCTGTATTTAAGGTTATGACTATCCATGCATCTGCAAATAACACAAAATTAAAATAAACGATAATTTTTTTGTTTCATTTCACAGGTGATTCTATGAGCCAGTCAGTTATTGAATTGAATAGCTCTGGAACGAACAACCTTCAGTTTGAAACAAACTATGAAACTTACACCCACGGAATAGATGTCCAACAGCTTAATATATCAGGTATAGTAGTCAATGTCTGAGTATTCAAATTCTGATTTTGATTTTTTAAAAAATGAAATGTTACTTGAAGTAAGATGTGCACACATACTCATGTGTGAGATTCGCTATGGCTTACCCTCTTGCCTTCGGCAACGTAAAAATCACGTCTCAATTATAACAGGGATTGTGTATTTACAGGAATCGGTGAAATCAGCTTATGGGAGTTCTCTGGTCACGAGCCTTATTACATGATCTACGATAACTTCATCGGGAATACGAATTGCTTACATCTCGTTTTCTTCAGCCTTAGTGATCCTTACGACACGCAGGTTCAGCAAGTTCAGTTCTGGTTGTCCTTTTTGCAGTCCAGGATTCCAGTGCATGAGCCGCTTGGTAAGTGTATATCTTGTCAAAAATGAACTTACGTAGGGGTATCGATAAGTCCCAGGACTTGTTCTGTACAGCGAAAACAGATAATAGCTCAGGGTTATGCTTACAGCAATATTGATCTATAAGTCTTGATGAGACGGTGTGGATAGCGATATTGCTGCGTTAAGATTGGGGATAGTTATAGAGGAGGTTTTGTGATCACTAGTGTGGAGTAATCTGCTTTTATGTAGGTGTATCAAACAATTCCGGCACTAGCTTTTCAGATGGCCAACAAATGGCAGCACAGAGTTGTCCTTCCAGTGGTAGTGACGGTACAATCTCGATAAGGCACTATACGACGTGCATATATATAAAACTTTGTCAACAGCAGGGGTTGTTCGATTCACCCTCATGCTCATCAAGCGACTGCAATTTACGCAATCACAGACCATAACAAGCATACAATTACATAAACCTCCACTATAACAATCCCAAGTTTAACAAAAGTGATATCATTTGACAAACTATCTCATCAATGTTGAAAGTCACTATCGCTTTAAGCGCAATTCCATGTTGCGATTTGATGGGACTCAGCAGAGCTTATTCCAGAACTCGTTAATACACCAACGTAGAATTCTCGATTTACACTACAGGAAAAAAGACGCATATTAAGGAAATAACTTACACAAGACCTTTCTAAGGAAATATCCTTCATATGCTACTATTTTTTTCAATAGTTTATATAAACAAATAAAATTTCACATTCAAAGAAATAGAGCTGCAAAGCGTTCGAAATGAGTATCAAGGGGTGCGCATAATGAGTGAGAAAACTTTCAGAAACAAAACCTACAATCAACCTTACCTTTACCCCAGTACCTATTGACTTATTTGCTTGTTTATGACTATAGCAGAGTCAAACTAGTGAAATTATGACCACTTTAAGAAAACAGATGAAGAATTTCTTTGTTTTATATAAACACTTAATTAAAAAGTGCATTAGAATCACCCGCTCTTTTTACAGTTATAGTTTGGGATAGTATATTTTGAAAACCAATGATTTAAAAGAATCGCTGCATTTTGAAAACTCCTATCTGTATTTGCGATACATTATTTCTTAGATGATGTTCCCTTTCTGTTTAATTCGATTGAAATTGTTTCTGTTCATTTTTTAATTTAAAGAAAGAATCGCCGTGTAGTCTAAATAAGTCTTCATAAAACCAAAGATCGGATTCAGAATCCACCCCCTGTCTGCCTTATTTAAACATCCCTTTTACTTGACTGTTTTAGATGTTTACAGATTCTGATAATTTCTAAAGAAACAAAAGGCTCAATTCAATCATTCCTTACAATTACACATTTGGACACAACTTTTACATCATGGTTGGCATTGAATTTTTAAATGCGTTTAAATATTAAGTTGCGAGCAATGTGGAGATTGATTTTACCTCAGAAAATGAGTGGAATGCCGTGAATCTAAAAAAAAAAAGATGTTGATTGAATAAAGGCTAAAATACAGAGTACTTTCCCAGTCGTTATCTTTAATACAAAAGGGATTTTTATATGACATGCATCTTACTGTTTAAAAATACTTTGCTTCACACAACAGTCAGCTTTGAATGATATACTTTTAGGCTTTGGTGGCAAGAGTGGGAAAGCTGCTCGCATCGCATTAGTTGCTACCCATGCTGACAGTTCCTCCTGTCACAGAGTTGCTGCAACCGGAGAGTATGTTAGCAGCGAAGCCACTTCGGTTTTGAGGACTATGCAGCTGAAGTTCGGTAAAATTTTCGATCTGCACGAAACAGTCTTTGTTCTGGACGCACATGTTGTCGGTTCGCCCGCATTGAAAGCACTCAAGAACTACGTGGCGCACCATAAGGACAAAGTAACTCAGGTGAATGTCAATTTGATTATTTATAACGCACATTTATAATCAAGAAAGTATCGTCTCTTCTAAATCTGGAAATAAAAATGCATAAAATTGTTTCTGCTTATGGTACCAATCATACTAGACTAGCTATTAAATGTTTCGGTTACATTTATTCATCTTAAATTTGATTCCTATACCGAACCTGATGAAGATCAACAATATAATCGCCACCAAGGTTGATATTTATAAGACAATCCTAAAATTTCAGCGTACTTTTCACTATTCATTATTCCTTCCGCAAACATAGTTAGAATTTCCATTGAACGCAGGGTCTTCCAAAAAGCACTGGTTTCCTCGAGGGAGTGTGTTCGCATCTCGCTACAACCTGGCGAAAGTCCCGCTGCTGCTTTCCCGTCATGTCCTGGAAGGAATTCATTGACCTCGTCCACTCCGAAGTGAATCCTCTCGCCGGAGAAGAGCACATGAAGGAGCTCATCCAGCAGCTGCAGATCATGGGAGAGGTACGTCTCCAAAAGTTTTGTACTGTATGCAAATTTCTTTTTGTTCTAAATAATTAAATAAAAAGTGCATGTGTGCTCTGACGTACTGGATGATTTTGGTAACGAAAATTATTATTATTACAGCCAAGATAGTATCTGGAAATTCTTCAAATTCCAAATGTTTGTATAGGATATTGATTCCGATATATAAACTATTTTCATAACCAAGTTCTACATGAGGTCATCATATAACGACCACTGGTTGATCACACTATCGGGTGCCCTCCACTCGTACTTCCAGGGGTGGTGACTCGGGAGGGGTGAGACTGCCCTCCCCCAATTTTTGAGGGAAAATTTTTATTTCATTTTAGCTGTTTAAAACAAGGAATTACAAAAAATCAACAGTATTCACGAAAGTTGGCTAATTTTGCAACTAAATTTTTAAATTTTGATGTGTACCCCCTATACTGCCGAGTAATTTTAGGTGTCCTAAATTTCTTTGCCCCTCCCCAATTTTGCCACCCAGTAACTGCCACCGCGTATCTCCTACTTTGGTCTATCCTTCTCTGTGGCGTCTGCCTTCTTCTTTTAGATCATCTCCAAGGTTGTGGTCTGTGTTGTGCGCCTTAACGGCAAATGAGGTCTATAAATTCAAGCAAGTCACAAAAATATTTATTACATACAACTCTAATTCTGATACATGCTTGTCAGTTATTATCTGATGAATAAACAGAAAAATAAAAGTTTCCTTCTAAAATTCTTACGTTTTCTCTTCCAGGCTGTATACCTCGCATGCGAGAATGATGACGTGGTGATCCTCGACCCAACCTGGCTATGTGTGACTATTTTGGGGTTTCTTTTATCACAGGAAAACTTGGAACAGTCTCGTGTCACTGGAATATATTCGGGAGATGATATCCAATTATTATATCCTGAAGCAGATGGACAAAAGCTTCTGAAAGTAAGAGCATCATTCTTAACCGTAACTTTTGCCCCCTTCTACACTCTGTTGGCGGGACATCATCTTTTAATCATCTCCCCATCTTAATCCATGCAGCCAATCTTCCGGAAATTCAATAAACGAAGAATACTTAATAAAAAAGTAAATAATACGTTGCTGCCCATTAGTACATTACATTTGAAACTTCCTGTTGAGTTCTTTCCATTCTTTATTTGAACAAACACAACAATAACATAATTCTCAATTGAAGGGCTACTACCAGAAATTAAGGCGAGTTTTGCACCCAAATTAATTGATTAAAACTTCTCAGAGAGGTAAAGGAAAATTGTTCCCGACATTCAAGCACTAACAACGCAAATGGACAGTTAAATTTAACTGTTTCAAAATAAAAGCTACCTTTAGAAAAGAGCAATAGTAACAGTAAAGGAATGAGACATGCACTATGTAAAAAAACAGTAGAATAATTATTTCAATATTAATAGTATTTTTTTAGATTCTGGAAGCCTTTCAGCTCTGCACAGAGTGTGAAACCGAAGGAGAAATTGAATACGAATTTCCTAGATTTAATTTAGTGGAATCGGTGGAAGGTTTATGGAATGCATCCCAGTACACTGTTTATGGTGGAGTAAGACTATGTTGTCAACACAAGTATTTTATGGCGACACTCTTCCCAAGACTACAAGTAATTACTTTCCTTTCGTTTTAATAAGTTCTTTTTTTTTTCAAAAGTACACCGTTATTAATAATAGCGTCGTTAGAACAAGCATTTTTTCTGTTAGCATAATTTTAAGTTTTGTGAAAAGAAGTGTTCGTTGTCATACATTACTGGTCATCTCTGATAAACATGCCTTTCACCTATTTATTCTCAAATTTGAAAACGCATCACTTGAAGAATAAACTTATGAAGTGAAAAAATAACTATCCTTGCAATTGCAATATTTATTTCATTGATATCTTCATAATTGTATGGTTTATTTAACAAGAATTTTTGGAAAAAAACATAATATTTTAATGTCATAAAGTAAAATTATTGTTAATTTTACAAATTATAGAAAATTCCTTTTATTTATTATAGCGACAAATTGAAATTCGAAAAAAAAAAAAAAATGGCGACCAGTTCAAAAATTGTAGAAGTTTTTATTAAAACTGGCACAGCTGCTACACAGCACGAGTTAAAAATAAGGCTATAAATTAAAACGACCCAGGCAAAGCAACGCCAGGGTTTTATAACGCTTAATAATGAATAAAAATTTGCAACAAATGTCGAAATTACTTTCAAAATAATATGCGGTCTGCGAATCATGCTTATTTATTTACTTGTTAACTTGTATTTACGTTCTGCTCTGAAACAAGACGAGGGCTACTTTGGAACGGATCTCATAATTTTGAAGCGTGGTTAGATGATGAGGATGGCACCTGAGCAGCAGGCACCTCCTCTCTAAACTCCTGGCCACATCAGCGGGAGGAAGTTAGACCCTCGACGTCAAATTTAACGTACAATAGGGCTATATAAACGACAGATCTTTGGTGGAATCGGTTTCGAAATTAGAACCCTGAGGTCGCGAAGTCGAGACCTTGTCACCAGGCCACCGCGGTTCCATTACTAAGACTGAAAAAAAAGCAAGAGTTTTTGATGGTATTCTCCTAAAAGAGTTTCATTAGATGCAATTTGTATTAAATGAAAATGTTAGAAGTCAATTTTAGCAACAAAATAAAGGTTCTAATGGTAAAATATTTCCAGGTCAATCTGCGAAGGGCAATAAAAGAAAATGGCGATCCTGAATGCGATTTGTATCAATGGTATTACGGAAGCAAATACAGCAGCGGTCTCTTAGAGGGCCTAGTGACACTGACCGATGACGAAACAGCTTATGAAATCAAAGTGAGAGGACCAGCAACCCTGAAACCTGAATGGTAAGAACTTCCAGAGACACTTTAAAATTATTCCATAAATTAGTGCAGGAAAGTGAAATGATTCGATTTTCTGAAATTCAACGCTCCAGATGTTCGGGCGAGAGGTCGAGACAGGGCTGATTACATTACTATCGACACTAATGATATCTGAAACCTGCAGATTAATTATTCAAAGCTATTAATATTCAAAAGAATTACAATTCTGAACTGTTATGCACTAAAATAGGATGATCATTGTTGAGATCGAAATTGCCTGTGGCTAGATGCATGTAAAGTTTCAAAATATCTTTCAGAGAATTTAATTTTATTTTCATTTCAGCTTTTTCTTCTTGGAGGATTTGATAAGCATCGCAGAGCAAATGTTTTCTGATGTCTGTCCTGGTGCTATATTGGGAAGACATTATCTCAGCTGTGCTCAGCTTAAATCGCATTCGAAAAATGTGTACACTTATTCACCAGCAACCATCATCAACGCTCTAGTGCAAGATGGCGTTTACAGCACAGTTACAAATCAAGTTACTGGCGCTAATGAGACTCTGCTTAATATTATTTTCTTCGGTGCTGCTGAGGTGCTAATGTTCAGTCATCGCTCTAGCTCACCAGAAATTCCCTCATTGAATTTTCAGAATGCAGCCTTGAACAAGCCCAGGATGCCTCACAGTCAGACGTCGCCATCGCTTGCGCTTCACAATCAACACTCAAATTCGAATCAAAAACTGTCGCAGCGAAGAAAATCTCTGCCACCAACGATTACAAGCTCAACTAGTAACAAAACGCAAAGCTCGCCATGCCAAATACTGCAAGATTTCTACAGCAAACTCAGTCAACGAAGGGAGAGCTCTCCTGCCATACTCCATGATCAAAATCCTGTGGTTGTCCTAGTGTCCGATCTTCATGCTTCGCAGTTGCCCTTGCTCAGCTGTCAGTGCCTTTGTGCCATTCTAGATACACCGGATTCGATGGGCAGGGATTGGTGCATGTTAGGAGTTCTTCTGGGAATGACTGATAAACTGCCCAAGCTTGACCCTGGAGACAATCCAGCGTTCAGTCCAACTGCATGTATAATGAGTGAGTGGATGAAGCGACCAGACACAACGCTGGGTCAGTTATTGAGAAGGTTGTTGGAGTTGGAACGCACAGACGCCATCGAAACGCTCATGCCTACCTTACCTATGTTCAGAGTTACGCCTGTGTGCTTCAAGCACAATTTTATGGACTGTAATGTGAATACAGATTACGATCAATAGATTTTTGAAACTCACATAAATGTAACATGCAGATATGTTAGATGTTATTTTCTAATAATAAAGATATAAAAAATATTTCGTGATTTCTTTCTTTGTTTGCTATGATATTAAATTTAAAATGTTTGCTATGATTTTTTTGTTTGCTATGACATTAATTTTTAAAAACGAATGTGTGTCGTGAAAATGAAAATAATGACATTATGCTATGTGAAGGACAGAAATATAGATGTAAGTATTACGCTGTATGGGAAGGTGAGGGGAAACAAATCCATTGTATTATACAGGGTATAACTAAACTGTTGGTCGAAACTGTAAGGTGTGATAAAAATCGACAAAACAAAAAACTTTCATCATACAGTGTGGGGTCGAAAAGCAACTCACGAGAGGGCACTTGCGTTATGAAAATGGAGATCACAGTAAAGACGAATAATTGAGGACGAAGAATCTTTATTATCCGCAACTTTACAACAAATACTCAAATGAGCGACCACCAGCTGCAAAACATCGGCGACAGAATGAATTGCGTACATGTTGGAAGATTCCGGACATTTTCTGCAGCTGCTACGCTAATTCGGGCGATAAGGTCTTCTGATGACTCGATGGGTGTATCGTAGTATAAACAACGGTTTTTAGCTGTCCCCAGAGAAAAAAATATCCAGGGAGATCTGAGAGGCCAAGCGACGGGCCGACTGCGCCCAATCCATCTATTAAAAAAAATAATAAAAAATATGACGGGAGGCTGTCTTTTTCAAACAGCCGCCGATTTTAATGGCGTAGGACAGGGATGGCGAACCAATGGCACGCGGCACAATATTTTGGGCACACCACCGATCACAAAGTTCACCATGAAGCATATTACGAACGAACGCGAGTGATCCTACGCTACGGAGTGTTCGGGCGCGGGCATAAAAACCAATCCCACTATAGGCGCCTATGGGGAGTGTTTTCGATGTCAATATTTGGCTATATTTCGCTTTTTTGGCGAGAAATGCTTTGTAAAGTTTTGCTATTTCGACTACAACCGAGAGATGCAGACACATTTAACTGTCTGAAGAAGCTGGCTCGTGCTATTTTAACCATATTTTCATCTACCTATGCCTGCGAGTCATTGTTTTCAGAGCTGAATAACATTAAAGACTCGTTTAGAAACCGTTTGACAGATGACTCCAGTTCAGCATGCATTCTGCTAAACGTAACATCTTACAACCCTAATATAAGTTATTTGCCATCTAATCTGCAACAACAGAAGCCACACTAATGTTACTTTAATTTGAATTACGCGTATAACTGAGACATTGCAAAATGTATTTTTTTTGTAGTCAATAAAGAGTTTTGAGTTGATAGCATTTAGTATTATTTTCCCAATAATCACGAAGTCAAAATTATTTGACGGCACGTCTATGACCTCATTAAACATTTTTTTAGAAAAAATGGCACGTTGATACATAAAGGTTCGCCACCCCTGGTTTAAAATATACACAGTATAGGGAATACAAGATTAATTAGAAACACTGTACTATTTATGACCCTCCGCAATACAGCAAAATATTGTACCTAAATATAAGACATAAGAAAAACTTTAAAAAATACACAATCAGTGGAATACAAAAATAGAGTAAAAGCATTGCGCGATGAGGGAGGTACGAAGTACGATAAAGAAGAATATTGCACCATATATGAAATTCAAATATATAAAATAATAAATTACTCCGTAGTGGAATAGAAAAGAAATTTAAAAAAATGTTGCATTAACTATCAGTAGATACCAGCTTAGGTCAAATTAAACACAACATTGCACAACATATGAAATACCAAACAGAAAAGGAGCATTACACTAAAGATGAATTATGGAAATAAAAATAATCATTTCTCATAAAACTGTTTGGGAACATACTTCATAATTTTGGGCCTAAGTCAGATTCCGAGCACGACATCCCACTCGTCAAATTTCCGTGCCACACACAAATGGGGACGATTGACCCATGACGTCACAGCAGGTTTCAGGTTCATCAGGCCTACATAAGTTGTGGATCCTCAGTGGAATGAGTTTCTAACCAGTGACTTTTCCGCATACATCTCAATCTCCATTCAGTGAATTTTGTCATGATGACTTTTCCACTGAATTGTTTTTAAACAGGTTTCTATTATAAAATATAATTTATATGCACAAATGTAAGGATTGTATTTAGAGAAACTTCGCTTGCGTTTATAAAGTGATCAAAGAATCCACATTGAAGAAAAGCAATTAGTACAAAAGGTGTAAATAAGGAAATTCCCTGAAATTTATAAAGCGAAGCTCATTTTCTTGTTGATTTGACTGATGAAGCAATCAAAAAGTTGAAATTTATTAAAATCCAATTCTCTTTTTTAATTTTATAAAACAAAGTATGTCTTTTTTCCATTTCCAGCACTTTCAAAATGTATTTCCTTGTTCCTTTAAGTGCATGAACACAAGTTATACATTTTAGTCTTCGAATTTTACACAGAGTTGTTTTACATTTACCCTCCTGATAATGTCATTGAATTTCACCTTAAGATTTGATGAAGGCATCGATTCCTTAAGCAATATCCTGCTTAAATGATCTATCAAAGATTTCAACAATCGAACCTTAGTTACATTAAGGGTTTTACAAACATGGGACAAACTTTAAGAGGCGGTAGTATACTTACCAGAGCAATTTTTGTCATAGAATAATTTAGTCTGCAGTGAAACGCAAAGATGCTTAATGTTTTGGAAATGTTCGTTAAAAGCAAACGTTAAAGCGTATTTCCGGTTTAAGTCACTGTGATAAGAATTCAACTAAGATTTGAAGCAGTTTGTCCTCCATTGGATCTTGTGCCATGAAACTGCAAACTTATCTTACTTTACCGAGGGAAGAACACCGTATAAACAAATGCCAAATAGGAAAAAAGAAGAAAACGCATGCAAACGTACGTCACAACGAATAAAACCTGCTGACACCAACCTTGTAAATTTTTTTTTTATCAATGTACAACTGTTAATCGCAGTTGTAATGTATGGGAGGATACAGCAATTTACTAACACGAATTTCATTTACGTAGCTGCAAACGGCAATAGCAGAGAGGAAGCCCAAATATGCGAAGTTCGTCTTCCCCATAAGTAATTACCGGATCCTAAAGCATTTGCTCATTTCCAGTTAATTAAAACGGTATTATTTTTTGCTTCTCGGTCAGATACAGGTCGTGCAAAGGTGGCCAGAATGGAACAGGTCATTCTGGATGCGATGGCAGATGAGCCAAGCACATGGAGCCAGCTTTGGAGTGGCGTACTCCACGTCACGGTTGTTGCTGAAGAGATAATTTACACCCATACTGTACGACGATGAGCCAACGTCCAATGAGTTAAAGCTCCTCGTCGCTTGGACTTCGTCGACAGTTTTCTATAGCAGAACGAGACAAACGTGCTTTTACTGTTGAATATACCTTTCTTGCGTGATGATTCATTTGATAACCACAATGAACATGTGTAAGCGAAAGCAAATCCATATGTCACTTACTCACAAGTGCATTAGCAAACTTTCCCATCTTCCTTTGGCAGGAATTGGAGATCATCTAACAGGATCTTCTTTTCTGCCTGAACGACTTGACGGAAGAAAATGCTTGTATGTTTCTGCAGGAGGTACTGTCCGATTTGCTAGAAAATTTTCCAAATGACATCCGCCGGCGGGTATGGTTCTAGCATGTGTTAGTGCACATCCATTTTGGGCAAGAAGTACACGTGTACTTTTCTCATCAGTGGATTGGGCAAGGTCGTCTTGCAGCTCAGTCATTACGATTGCCCGATTTATCAGGTTTCGATTTCTTATTTGGGGTCAATTTAGGAATCTCATGTCAGAGACTCCAATTGAATCTGAACTTGTTGCAAAATTTTCGCTTGCTGCTGGGAAAATGCTCGTTATGTCCAGTGTATTCCAGAGCGTTCGCTAATATCTCCATCGCCGCAGCTCCGCATAATCTGCCAGCTGCTGTTCTGAGCAATTATTGCAATTCTTAGTTTTTTTCTTTATTAAACTTGCACTCCATTTTCATATTTTCGATTTCTCCTCGGTTTCACTATCACGATCTCTCTAGCGCCTTTGTGTTTTCTTTCAGACCACAGTGGCGTAGCGATGGAGGAGACAAGGTCTAGATGAAATGGATCCCAATTTTAGGGCTCCATACTCTTGTCTTGGCCATGGGATGGAGAGCGAAATAGCGAATCTAACTTTCTAATCAAAGATACGATAATACTGTAAACGAGTACTTCACTGCCATTAAACAATAATAACAGTAACGGAGTTCTGCTTCCATCTAATTTTGAACAGTCAATTATATCAGTTTGAATAACCTGTAGAACTGCATCTTACCAATGGCGGATTTTGATAATACGAGGCCACAAGTGTAAAATTGTTTCGAGGCCCTTCTCTTTGCCTCAATGGCGTAAATTCGCTGTCAGCTTAACGGTACGAAATACGTCGAAGAGATCTCTGAAGTCTTTTGACATTTATTAAGCGCATCTTTTTTGACATTTATTGAGGGCATCTTTTTTTACATTTATTGAGTGCATCTTTTTGGCATTAGGGGATAATGGCCTTTGTTGCTAAAAATCCCATCTCAATCAATCAAATTACGTCGAAGAGATTTCGAGGCAAAAGGCGAGCGCTTGTGCGAAAAATCGCCGCTGCATCTTACTGCCATTTGTTGGCACCACCTCGTAGGAGAGATGAAAAAGCGAAAGCGGGAACCAAAAGGAATATCAGCAGCAGTAGCAGACGGATGAGAATGAAAATCGAAACAAAACTTTGAAAGTGGTAACTTTTACACAATTATTTACGGTTTCTAGAACAAGATGCTGATAACTGCATAAACTTTTAGTGGGCAACATAGTTCATTTTCGATCTCTGAATGTTTGTAAGAGCTTTTCAAGCTTATTAAAAAGGGGAGAACAATCTGATAAAATTGAGTTTCTAGAGTAAAGAACTGGTGCTTACAATGAAAACCAAGCAAGAGATATACAGTAGAGTCCCACTAATCCAGACTAGATAGGACTGGACCCTTCTAGATTAAACAGAAATTTGCCTTAAAATGCACTTAATACAAGTTTTAGATGTAAAACTATAAAAATCGATGTTATTTTTCATAAGTTCATGCAACTTTCCCTACAGCTGAATTTTAGTTTTAATATTACTGTGTACATACACCTACATTTTTTAATCCACGAACTGATGCAAGAGAATTAACAAAACGTCTTTGTACATAATTAGAATTTATTGGTAGTATATTCTGCTTAAAAAAAAGTCCCGTTTGGATTAACTGTATGTCTGGAGGAACAGGATCTGGATTAGTGGGACTATACTGTAAATACAGGCAGTAAATTATCAATTATTTATTGGGTTTCCAAAATGAATTCATGTAATTCTTTTTAAAATGTAAGGTAAATCAATAATTTGTTGATGAAAAGAGTCTTTGAATGCCTTTCGTTTCTGAACCGATCAGGCTCTGTGAAATTCAATATCCATCAAATTAGTAGGATTATTTTTCGTTCAACTTTCTCATATACTTGTAAAATATGGTGTGTTTAGCTTCGTAGTAGAGCGACGAGATTAAAATTTGCACTTAGACTTCCCATTGAACAACTAGATCTAAAATTTGATAGTCAAAACCACATACCTAATTTCATTAATCTAGCTAGTTCCGTTTTTGGGGGCAAATCGGGGATGTCTCAAACATTCAGATTCATGAAAATTTCGAGATTTAATTTTTTGATGATTACAATATTTCTCTTTGTTATGCTTCATACACGAGAAAATAAAAATTGGGAAAATGAATCCTTTTTTCGTTTAATACAATTTTCCTAGAGTGAAAAATATAAGAAAAACACAAAATGCAATAAAACACTAACAATTGTTTTTATTTCAGTCAACTTTTAATATTTTTCTGTACAAGCTTATACAACTTGTCTGGATGCATAGCTGCAAATATGATACATTTCTCACAGCATGGTCCACAATCAATACAACTACTTTTTAACAAAGTATTAACTATTCAACAATACAATTTTCAAAAACAAAAGTACATTTTTAATAATTTTTTTTCACTAATTCTATATACAATGAGATCTAATGAATCTCATTTCATCAATTAAGGAAATGACAGAGATTCATAGCAGATTTTATCACTAAAGTAAAAGCTTTCACTAAACATACATAAACTTTTCACTTATACTCTTTGTGACTTTAAAAAGATGTTTAGCAGAAATTGAATGAGATCCAAAAACAAATTCAATTGCTAATTCTTTTTGGGTTTACAATTTATTTTAAATTAAGATTTATTATTGCAGCACTTACAAAATATGTTTGGTACGAAGAAGAACTGAAGGATTTCAATAGGGTGTTTACCAAAAACTTTTAAGGATAAGACACATGGTCAATTAAAAGAGATTAATTCAATATAGTACTAATAATATATTCAAGATGCTTTTCAGTGTCATGTGATAAAAATGTTCTTTTTTATCATTTAATATACAATAGCAGTTCTCTGGTAGAGACTTGTAATGGGACTTTATGAACATCCTGTATTTTTCATGTATGCATAAGTATGACTCTTGCAAGTTCAGATTAGTTCCAAAATCATAATTTTAATAATATAACAGCATAAATGCAGGCAGAAGTACCAAATTTTAAAAGAAACGTTGCAACAAAATTGGATTATTTTGATATTTTACTAAAGATTGTGATATAAGTGTCATCAGCACATATCAAGACATTTCAGCGAGATACGATTTTCAGATACAAAATTACAAATTCTCCTTTAAAGTTCTTCAGTAAAAACCCTACTTAAAAAATGAATTTGAATGACGCAACATTTAACAAATGTATATACTTTTTGATATGGATGCTCAACAGAACCAACAGTGCTTTTTCAGGGACGGCACCAGTGGGAGGACCAAAGCCCCTTGTCGGAGATGCTGTGCCCGCCCCCCATTAGGGAAAATTTTTGCACCCTTCATTCAACAGGGTATCTAACAAGTAGATAAATAAAGATTTGGCAAAGATTTGTGACAAATTTTATTACCCCCCTCTCCGCACAGCAGATTGCGCTTCGCCGTCGGGCAGACTAACATCACTCCTGTTCCTGTTATTTAAAATTCTAATAATATTTTTAACATACTGCAGACTTGTTAACTCGACGCATTTTCAATAAAATTTTTTTAAATGAATTCAACTCGTCAAAATGTTAATGCAACAAAATACTCCAGATGGGAAACAAGATACATACACATGCCATGCTCTAAACTTGCCATAATATATAATAGGAAAATGAAATATCTGAGCTCAGCTCTGACTATATAACGAAACTCGGCAGCAGATGAAACAAATTAATTAACTGAAAAGTCAACATATGAACCACATATGGAGCACTTGAAATGTTTAAATTCAAAGACTCCAAATGCTAAAATTTTACGAATCTCAAAAGAATAGTTGCTCATTACACAGATTATTACCAAAACAATATAACAGTTAATGTTTCAGTAATGCACAATTTGTTCTCAATATTTCCGAAAAGTAACTCTTAAACAATAAACTCTTCTTTGGATAATAAAAGACATTCAAGAAATAAAAATGCAGTATTTACTGAATTTCTCGATTAAAACAAATTTATCAACAAAATTAAAGCCACTAGATTAATAAATAGTCTTCTCCTTTTTTTGATAAATTCTTAGAAAAAGGTGGAGTAAATATGGTAAACTTTTCATTCAAATAACCAAAGCATGCATAAATCATTTTCAGTCACTGTATTACAGTGGTGGCAAAAGTGGGGAGGTGAAAAATTTATAGACACCTAAAAGTACCCCGAAGTTTAGAGGGCAAAAATCTTAAAAAATTTAGTCACAAAATTAGCTAGCTTTCCCTGAATTTATTTTTTTATATAATTCCTAATTTTAGGCAGCTAAAATGAAATAAAAATTTATCCATAAAAATTGGGGGGAGGAGGCGACTTTCCCGAGTTGCCGCCACTGTTGTATTACTTGTAAAAAGTTCATAAATCTAAACATACGGCCATTTTTCAATACAAATAATTTGAAAACAATATAAAAAAAATTAATAGAAGCAATTCAACTCGTCAAACTTTCATTCAATTGAGGAGGAAGGGATTATACTGATATATAAAAATGAATATATAAAAAGGAGTATTATTATTATATAATAAAAACACGCTAGATAAAATGTGCGAAGGTATAAAATCCAATGTGCACGGATATTTAACATATTATTCATGCATAGAACAGTGAACATGCAAACACATAAGAGGTTCACAAAAATGGCAAAATATTATGAATTACATAAAAATAAATTTATGACATTGCTTTAACACGCTACTGCTTTGATTGGTAACAAGTCTGCAAACTAAACACGCCAAATTTAAAAAATTGTAGAGATAAGTATGTTTCTGTCTAACACTAATGTAAAACAATATTTTAAAGTTATTTACCATGCAGACGTGGTATTACACATTTAAACAATGCAATTCCACTCTATTAAAAAATTTGAAAGAAACAATATTTTTTTCTTCTTTAGGATGGTTTGAAATAAGCCTGTAAATTCAATGAACTCTAACCAATTTTGGGATAGATCAGAAAGCAGTTAACAAGATTCATGAATAACTTGTTAATAAAGCACAATTACCTCAAACAGTACATTACCTTTCATTACAACTAAAAACACAGACATTCTAGAGCTTTACCACAAACTAATGTTATTGCACAATTTTATATCAAAATGCTCAACAAAACACAGTTTGGAACACATTGTCTAGATGACACAACATTTGGAATATAAATGCACAGTCAATTACAATGACTCATGGAAATAAAACATAAAAAATGATTTAAAAAATAAACCTGAGAATACCTGCATTTAAAATTTAAAAAAAAAAAAAAACCTGCTAATTTTCTTTAAATTTCTCAATATTTTAAGATGACAAATTATGCAGCATATCTGCCTTTCCTATATTATTTTTCACAAATTTTCATACCATATATTTTAAAAATTTTTCATGATAGTTCTTCACAAAGCATTCATTTGAGAAAATTTTTAGAATCGACAAAATGAATTAATTCTGCCATTAGATAGAAATAATCGAATGCTATTTGCATGACTTTGCATTGATTTCTAAAAATGGAATATCTTAATGTTTTTTTAAAAATATGAGAAGTATAGAAATATTTTATTTTCACAAATCAATTACATCCAAATTCATCATTTTCTTGAGTTATGAGAATTCCATTAAAAGCAGCAAAATGGAAGGGTGGGGAAAGTTGGATTCAGTTTTAAGAATGACCAATAAAGAATTAATAGTCTTATCAAAACCTTTCAACAATGTCTTTTCTGTCATTCATAGTTTTAAAAGACTTGACAAATGGCATAACATTACACATCATGTATGCACTGTTTCTTCTAACTCTTTGTTAAAGACAAATGTCAGACAAAGATCTCAATGCTGAATGCACCACTTCCAAATTTGAGAAACATGCAAACACAGTCATAAATAAAGGTAATAAAAATTGATAAAAGCTAAAGTTCTCTTCTAAAGACTTCTTTTTCATGTAATCTGTGAAAATAAAAAAAATCACCTCTTATGAAATGATAAACATCCAAAAGGAAGGAAATAATAAAATGTTTTCAACAAAATGCAAATATTGAACAAAATGTTAAATGCACTTTACACAAGTAAATTTAGAAGGGAAGTGTTCTTGTCACACAAAGAAACAAATTACAGAGAATGAACATACTGACTCAGGGGCGTAACTAGATAATATGGGCCCCTGACAAATTTTAAGGTGGGGCCCTTAGAAAATCAAATTCATCACTATTATTTATAAAAGTACTTCATTTTTTTCAGATACTTAATCACTCTTTATATTACTGTAAGTTGATTTTAAAGGAGCTTATAATATAGACTGAGTAAGGAAATGCACTTTTTACACTGACTGAAGGCATGCCAGTGGAAAGATATAATTTATTTTTTTGCTATTTGGTACAGCATAGATATTATAGACACATTTATTTACTTTTCATTGACGGAGGGTATGACAGAAGCAATATGTATATGTCTATGTAATTGTAACAGCTCGGGTCAGGGTCCCTTAAAGGTCATGGGTTACTGGCATTTTCCCAGTCCTATAGTCCACCTTATAGTTATGCCACTGTACAGACTAATTAAAATAATCAAACCAACCAATAAAGAAAAATGTGAAATGTTTTTCCAGTTCCATATAAAAATCACTCATTAGTATCCATGTGCTTATTCAAATCATGCTACTTATGCTAAACAGTTGATTATACAATAACTGAAAATAAGAGCTTTTAATAATTGCACACATAACGACTACCATTAACTTCTATTTTCAGATTTTGTTCAAAATATTTATCATGTTGTCTTGAGGTAGATGTGAACAAATTTTATATTTTATGTGGTAATTTTTCAGAAGAATCTAATAATAAACATTGGGAAGAAGCAAGTCCATAATTTGGCCATTCAAAGCTTGTTATGGAAGGATTAACTTGTATTCTGTTTCACATTTAACTATTCAAAACTACTTGGGTTAGCACACTTAACACAACTAAAGAAAATGAGCATTGGAAAATATATTGTAATATAAATGCAAAAATTTCCAACAAAAATTAGAAAATGTTTGCTTTAAACAAATTAAAAGTTAGTTGAATTATCTAAAAATCAAGGAATTAAAAGCATTCAAGCATTAACAGGATTTTTATGAGATTCTTTGCCACAAATGTTAAGCCAATGAAAAGAAATCACAAGAAGAAAAAAAACTATTTGTAAGTTCATTATAATTAACACCATTGCCATATATACTTTTTATATATTACTTGTTTTAAGCTGATAACTACAGATAATAACATATACAAAAGAAAGTAATATAGGAAATATGTTAGAAAATATCACGAAAAAGAAACATTGTTAAATATAGATACATAATCACTATAAAATAGACATAAAACAAACATTTTTATAATGTTGATTTATTTGTTGAAAGCCAATAAAAAGTAAGAGGCATACATTCTACAATCAACAGTAGAAAATTGTTTCATGATGTTTTCTACTTTCATTTATCCTTGAATAAATATTTTATCACAGGTTAATGTATAAAGGTCTAGATTGTCATTGTTAAGTGATTTAATTTATTATTGATTTTTTTAACCTTCACATTGATTATTGGAACTATTTATTTAAACAAAAGAAATTTCAAGAAATTTTTGCAGCTAAAATTAATACCTTTTATAATGCATTTGAATTTGTAATGCTTAAGTCAATAATTCTGTGCACTGACTTTGTTTCAATTATAGAAAAAAAAAATCGTAAGGAAATAATGATGTTCTCCATAATGCCAGCAATGACTGAAGTATAGAATGCGTAAAAATGATATTAACAAGATTAAATGGTAAATAAAAGAAAAAAATAAATAGTAGTTTAATATTAAAGAAAAGGGGGGAAATTTTAAAAACATGAATTAAACAATCTAAGACATCCTACATTTTTATGCAAAATTATATTTAATGATTTATTCCAATATATTGATAAATATTTAAAGACAATATTCTTACTATTGTATTGCAACTTTAAGCAAAAAAGTTTTATGAAATGATATCGTATGTACAACGGTTGTTCATAACAAAAATTGTTTCAATAATTCTGTGAAATCCAAAAAGTACTAAATATCACTTAGAAAATTTTTCAATATACATATTTTGTATAAGAAAACACTCTTTTTCAACATATATGTACAATAACAACCTCTAAAAAAACAAATGATCACCGATTAGGTTTCTAAAATAAAACAAAACCAATAGATAGAAAGAACACGGAAAACTCCTAAATAAAAATATTGCAAGCTCAACTGCACAGCTAAAATAACAAAATATCCACATATTATTAACACACAACATAAATATACATTTTAAGACATATTAAAAATAATTTTATAAATACCATCTACTCTTTTTCACTGCATCTAGGCAGCTAAATACCCTCAGGTATGAAACAACACTTTATTTCCAACTGCTCATCATATTGCACACTAGCATAGGATTTGACCATGACCAGCAGAAAAATGACTAGAAACAGATACCTGGCCTGCGTGATTCTTTTGTTAAACATCAACAACAGTTGATTGCTAAGATTCGCCAACACTAAAAACCCATCCACAGATTTTGTGAAGGTGGAGTTGGCAATCATACTGAAAAGAAAATCTGAAAAGA
Organism: Araneus ventricosus; assembly: GCA_013235015.1. NCBI lineage: Eukaryota > Metazoa > Arthropoda > Arachnida > Araneae > Araneidae > Araneus > Araneus ventricosus. Next base: position 17,646 of record BGPR01009260.1, on the reverse strand, counting down.
TAGAGATCTCGATGTTTGTCTTTAAAATGCAAACACTCTGGTTAAAGACATTTCAGCCATTCATCCATAGAGAGAGACTTAAGCCCAAACCTGTAAAGCAAAAGATTAATATGTGAATTATATCCAAATAAATTTAGTGAAAACAGTTTTTAGCAATACAAATTTATTAATGTACAACAAAAATTGTAAACTAATAAAATTGTGTATAATTTTAGATTTTAACCATTAGATTACAATTTTAGATATTAAAAGTTTTTTATTAGTCCAGAATTTTAGATTTTTTTTATTTTACTTACTTCTTAGTCTTCCAACTTTTAGTTCATTATCATAAATATTTTTCCAGAATTTTAATTATAAGTTGTTAGGTTTAGTTTCTACACTGCCAGAAAGAGCAACAATAAGGGCATTTTGGCAGCCATTTCATAAAAGCAGGTTCATATATTAGATAAACATCCAAAGCTACAGAAATAATAAGATCAAATTTGATTTTTTCAAAATTACAACAAGAAAAGTCGTAACAAATGAAAAAAAAGTTAAAATGCTCTTTAAACTCTTCAGGCTACAATCTAAAGATCTTTGTTGACAATAGATTAGAATGGAAGTGGAGGTTAGAGTGGCCTCAAATAACATACATAGTTAGCCCGACCCAGCTGAAGCCGTGTGGTCCAAACAACAGGTCGCACGATCCCACTCAAACAATTCACTACAAAGTGACGAATAAAAAAATAACTATTTAAAGTGAAAAAGCAAGATTAAGCAATTCTTTGACAATATCAGAAAAGGCCCATCTAAAAAATTATTGGGCCAAGACTGCCTCAAATGAACCCACTTAGGTCACTCATTCAGTAGCCTTAAATAAAGAAAACCAATTATTTAGGTATCAATTCTATTAAATGATCTATTATTGGTGCAGACGTAGCCTTGATCTTCAGCAAATTACTGGAATTACTAAAAAAAGCAATTTTTTAAAGAGTTTCTTAAACTGTGGGTAGCAAACCCATGAGCCGCATGGGATAATGCTGAGGGCCACTAAAAATTCCACTGCCTATGTTCTAACTCTTCAGTATTTCAATGCAAAAATTAATATAATCATCTAGATTTAAAACATTTTATCAAAATTTGTTGAACAACTATTTTAAATTGAACTTCTTTTTATTCATAATTAATTTGTACAATGTTTTCAAATTTATTTTTAAATTTTAGTGTTGGACCAAAATGGGAGAAATGTTTAAAAAAACTTATTACAAATGTAAAACTTACTACAATCCTTTCATGGATATAGTCAAGTATTTGCATATAATAAATGAATATTTTTGTCTTTTTTAAACTTAACAATTAAATCCAATCTACTGAATAGATTTTCTTCAAATTTTGCTAACAAATAAATACTATGAATCAAGAGGAAGGTTTTGTGGCTTCTAATTAAATAGTTAATTTAATTAAAACTACATTTCCATGTGAAGGAAAAAATATTTTATCTTTAATATCACCATTCTTACTGAATAAAAATATCATAGATATTTTAATCCATTTTATTTATTTGTATCTCGGTTGCCACTTGTAACGTTTAATTAAATTTTGCATCATTCTTTAAAACTTGGCTATCAGGAGGTTTAAACAGTTGTTTGGTACAGTCTGTAAATTAACTAAAAATTGTTTAGTTTAACAGGTATTCTCATTTTAATTGAAAATAAAGTTGCAGATAACAGGATTCTGTGTATTATAATATTTTATACTGAAGTATTTCCAACTTTAAAAAATATTGTATGCATTTTTTTAATAAAATGCATCTATTTATTTGCACATTTGTATTCCATCAAGTGCCAATACTGAAAATATTTTCACTTTCATGCGTATGATGTTTACGCCACATAGCCATCAAGAGCTGCCTTGATATATGATAATTGTTACCTTTGCTTAATAATAAGTATTTCAAATTTTGCTTATAAATGCCGCACAAGGAAAGTTTTGAGACAATTTAATAGTTAATTTTTTTATTAATAAAAAACATGAAAATATTTTCAACCTGTGCAACACTGGTTATATTACCTAGTGTGAAAATAATTTAATGTTATATGGTACAGAATTTATTACAGTAAATGGTGGGGCAAAAAACTAAAAGGGCTAAATCTTGCAATTTGGATATTACACATTGAATATATTAATATTATCTAAATATTTCTTTCAACCTTTTTTTCAAATAAATATTGGCAAGACAGTTCCATTTCACTGAACTTATGAGATTAGTTTTAAACTTTAATTGCATTCAAAAATCAAATAATATATGTAATTAATACCTACCCTGAGAGTGAAGTCCCAACTACCAGTAGATAAAGCAGTGCCATCTGGAGATACTTTTAAACAGGTAACTCTGTTTTCATGGCCATATAGGATACTAAGGCGTACACATTTTAGACTATCCCAGACATTCACTGTGTAATCATTATAACCAGCAAACAGTAAACGTCCTATAGAAAAACAATGCAAGATTAGGCTTCAAATGACCAAAATAAATAAATAAATAAATCTTTACAAGCAGATAGTAAAGGAATGCAATATGGCTGATTCATCCTGAGCAATCAACATACTAACAAAGAGAAACTATGACCTTCATTAGAAAAAAACTAATCAGAATTAATAACAGTTAAAACATATAACTCATAAAATAGATACATGAGGAACCACAGTGGTTGTAATAGGAAACAAAAATAAATAAATAAATAAAAAAAAACTGTTTAAAGTAGAATGGGCAAATTTCTACAGTTCGCTCATAAATCAACACACATGATAACATGTCGAGTACATTCCAATTCATTCATCCCTGAATTTATCATATTAGTTTTGACATTGTGAAGTGTATTCAAATAAACTAACAGTTTTGCCACAAGATTTGGAGCACTTATTTATTATCGGTATTGATATGAGTTGGAGATTTATGCAGCAGTTTTTTTTCTTTTGAATAGATTCAAGATGTAAATTCTCTATTTATGTTTCACAAATTTCAATCAAAATAATTTACTGATAAAGTAAATATACTTATAAAATAATATACTTATTCAAGTTACAATGTACAAATGCAGCAGCACAACTAACTTAACCTCAGCAGCACACTTTCATTTCTTGTAGATACTTTTTTATAGAAATGTGCATGGCTATAGCCATCATGTGTAGTAATGATTAATGTTATTATCCTTTGTTGGTACAACTGCTAAATAATTTTTTCAGGATCATCTCATTACTAGGCATCTATATACATTATAATGCTTATGGTCAATAAACAAACAATAACAAAAGAAAAAACAATATTCATGCATGTCTATACATGAAAGTCATACTCATATTAATTTAAAAAAGAACTACATTTAAATAGAGGTGATGCATATAATATGACAGAGAAAAGGCCCAGGCAACAATACGGCTCTACCTACTTGATAAAGCAGATATGTTCTATTTTTATCATAAACTTATCACAAATGACTAAATATTTCTCCCAGAATAACCACAGCAAACTTTTTTTTTTTTTTACAAATATAGCATGTTATACAACAGTTATAAAAGAATTACTGGCAAATCTCAATCTCATTCTACAAGTTTTATACATAACACAAACCATGATCAAAACAATAAATATCAAATATTTAATTTAATACTTACCACTCACTGAGAAGTCAACAGAGTTAACACCAAATATAATACTTTGTTTGGAATAAACTGCCACTTCTCGATCTGCCCGCAAATCAAATAAGCGGCACTGCAAAATACAATTTAAGTCACAGTTTACCAAGAGAAAAGTTGCAAATGTACATTTTAATCCAAGCTATCAAATTGTATATAGTTTTTACCCATTTTTCAAAATGTATGAGAGTTTAAAAATGTGGCCAATTGTGCCATTTTAGTTGAGAGAAATAGCAGAAAAGGTTTAAAGTATAAAAAAGAAACTCAACTCCTTGGATTTATTTTAATTACATATTTTATCATTTAGTTCTATCAATTTACACAGCATGCCCAAACTGTACAGATTTGCATAACATTACAAAGCTGATCATCCCAAATTTTCTTAGTGATATGCACTCAAACCCATTTTATTAGTTCAGACTAGTAAGTCTACATGACTTTCCTCTCATACATCTTGTAATGCAAGCATCTCGTACAGAATGACTAAAAAGGGTCAAATTATGAAGATCAAAGTTTACAATGGATACACACACAAATTCTTGGGGGAAAAAACATTGTAATTTTTTAAAACCACAGTAAATTAATAAGAAAAGCAACATTATAAAATAACATTAAAGTCCTTTTTCTTTATACTCGACATATCCTTTCTGCTACCATCTTCACTACTTTGGGAAAATCCTATTCAAAATGATTACCAACAAAATTGACTCAAATTATATAAAGGTCAAGAGACTTAGTTCCTTTTATAAGAAGAATAATAGCTTGTCTATTGGTGCAGCAGATTTATAGTACTGTCTGTTAATGATTGTAACAATTTCCTTCTATTTTTTATATTATTCCCATACTAAAAACTCAACAATCTGAAGCAACAATAAAGCAAATCATTTGTAAATCAGATTTTGTGACAGCAATTTCATCATCAATCGCGATCCACATAACATAAGTTCAAGGGTGAAATAAAGAGAACTAGAGTTTGTGCTGCAAAATTTTGACCAAAATCACTTTTTTCTCCATAGAACGTACTTCGTAACAGAAAAAGTTATGTGTAGATATGTAAAAATGTATGTGAAAATTGCAGTTTTGTCCTTGCTTTGAAAAATCTAAAAAATACTCCCTTATATTCACATATTTATTCAATCTCTAAATGCAATTTCAATGAGATGTTCTTAAAATTTTACAGCAACTGTAGATAGTTACATTAAAGATTTATGTACAGCAACATTAAGTCATCGTTACTGATTTCTCTTTATTACACAGCGTTTTTAGTTTAGTATGTGGTTAATAAGATGGCAAATACAATATCAAGAAGAGACTGGGCAACCATATTTAGAAAGTGGGGCAGAGTCCTTGTAAAGTTACAATTCTTCCCCATCCCTTTCTTTTGCTTCAATAACATCACAAAATTTCCCGATTAAGAAAAGTTGTAATTATATTCTTCCTTTTTTTTTTTTTTTTTGTTGGAACATGATTGGGTAGAGATGACGCAATAACTGAAAGAAGGACAGAATATAGATATTGAGCTGTGGTAGTGAAGAGTCTGTCTTCTATATCTCAAAACATGAGTAAGTTCATAAAAAGTTCATTACTTGCACATTGTAATGAATCTTTTATGTTTATAATAGGGAGTGTGCGGCATAGTGGTAATTTTCATAGTGGATGTGTAGAACATCTATATTAATCCTGGCAAAAAATGGATAGAAACAAAACAAATAATACAGTTATCAAAGGTGAATTTATGCTCAACTTCTAAAATAAAGATTTAGAAATAAATATCAGTTTGAGAATTAATGAGTAAACAAAATGTTTAAGGATATATAAAAGAAAATGATCAGATACAAATTCTAAATAATAACACAGCAGCAATTTGCTTTTCAAAACTGAACGAACTGTTTCAGCAAAAGTAGCAGTTTTTAAAAGTTAAAAATCAGAAATGTAAAAATTGTTAAGATAATAAATACATAGGTTAAAAGAATAAGACTTTTTTCAGATCAATTAAGAATTAATGAGAAAGGTAACTTACTGTAGAATCATCAGAACCTGTGGCAATAGCATCTCCACTAGGATAAAACTTAACAGAATTAATATCCGATTCATGGCCTTCAAATTGTTGCACACAGTGGCCAGTTCTCATGTCCCAAACTAAAGCTTGACGATCACATCCCTGAAAAAGAAATATCAATTGACTGTTAAGATAACAAAAAGTACAAAATGAGGAATAGCAATACTTGAATGTTTCTGTTAAAAGTTAATAAAAAGTACTAAAATATTAAGAAAGGACACCAAATTAGCCTCCAAACTGAAAACTTCTACAAAAATTAGAAAACTAAAAAAGATACCTTTCAAAATCATAGAGGTACATTCAATATAAATTATTCTCAACAGAGAATATGTTAGCAGTTCATGGTTTAAACAGCTATTCTTCCGATTGTATTTACAAATAAGAAATAAACAATTGTGTCAAAACACAAAGTTATTAATTCAATAATAAAATCAATAATCTTTAAAAAAAAGGATTAATTCATAATTTTTCTTTTCGGACAGGTTAAAACTCAGACACCAAAAAACTTTTGCTGCCTTCATAGATATTCCGATACAGCTTTGATATAAGGCATCACTGGCGACAATTCTGTTTTGGCAACTTTTTTCAACAGCTTCAATATAAGATCCCATTAGCTTTGTTTTGGCGACTTAAGGATACAATGTTCAGTTAGGCAACTTACAAAAAGTCGTCAATACAAGATAATTGCCAGTGATGTCGTATATCAAAGCTGTTTCAATATTTCTGCAATCAGCAAAATCTTTGCAGTTGTTGAGAATGTATTTTCACTAGAAGACAATTCCTAAAATGTAACTATATATTAGGGATGTAACAAATATTCGGCCCTTTTTCCAGATATTCGGCCGAATAATTTCGGGATAATATTAATTGTGCTTTTATATACATATTTAACAAAGAATATCGTGCAGAATTACATTTGGTATATTTAATAATCTTGTATATCATTTGTCATTGTAAAGCCTGAAATTATGATGCAAGAACAATAAATTATCAGCATTTTCCAGGAAAAAGTATGATCCAATTTGTTTCTTATATATTATCAGAGTCAGAAAATAAATGATTGGGTAACTGAAAAAAAAAAGATACCATTCCAGTGAAATCTTACCCTTTTTCCAATCACTCATTCAAATGTTCAATAGATATTGTGCTTACAGGAGCTGAATGATATTTTATTGCTTAGTTTGCAAATCTCTCTCTCTCTTGTGTGTGTGTGGGGGGGGGGGGTTTTTTTTTCTTTGCATTTGTTCACCAATTAAGTGGACACTCCATTCCAGCTGTTAGAAGTTCTTTATCAAAATAGCAATTTACTTCTAATAATTTTAATTTATCCACCTAATTTTCTTTTGTGTTTGTCATAGTCATATTCCATAATGATATTTATTTCCGTGAAGCAATCCAAAAATGTAGAGGGTTTCTTCTTTCATATTATTGGAATTAAAATAGTTTAAAATATTACAAAAATGCATCAAGATGTTAACATTTTTTAAAATGTACAAATAATAATCATTTTATTAATCTTTAATTTATTAAAAATATGAGTAATATTTTATTTCTAATCAAAAGTAAAATGCTTTTATACAAAGTGAATATTCGGCCAAAGCACAATGTTACATCCCTAAAGCACATTCGTAACATCCCTAATATATATACATGGAAATACAGAGCAATCAAGATATACTTAATATGTTTAAAATTGCCTTGACAAAAATTTGCATATCTGAGGTAGTGAATTGTAATCTGCAATTTTATTTTATTAACAAGTCAGTAAAGTAGGACTATTGAATCTATTTAAAAACCTCACCAGTGTGAGAATTTAAACATACATTTAATGTGGGTTACAAAATCATTAGACAGACTTCTTTCAAATTTTCTAACATATGTAAGCAAAAATAGTTAAGCAAATCACATTGTCTTAAATGTTTGGTAATAATTTTATGTGATTATTTTTTATTTTCTTCAATTTATCTTGCATGAAAATTCCAATTAATTTATTTTTTAACGTAATGGTAGCAGCAAAATTTTTATGATGGAAACTGGATAACAAGCATTTTTCACCTAAAAAGGAATTGTAAGTGTTTAGTTTAAGAAGCCCAGTACTAAACTGAAGTCCTTTTTTTTATTATTTGTTCTTTCCATAAAAGAAGAGAAAAACGGATACAAGTCAAATACAGTTATTACACTCTTCTTTCCAAGCGCTGAAAAAAAAATCTCTAAATATATAAAAGAGCAATTGTTTTTGAGCATGTAAATTCGTTTTTCTTTTTCCTTTTCTTTATGCACACTTGGACTCAGAGGTGAATCCAGGGGGGGGGGGGGCTATCAGGCTGCCGGCCCCCCCAGAGCTAAACGAAAATTCTTGATTTTATTTAAAATCACTACAACTGTTTTGTTCTTAATTTTCTTTTTTAAAAAATAAATAAAATCGTGACATCATTGCTTTCTGGCTTGACAGGCTCAAAAATTTTCCTACTTTTCTAGTCATTCCACTTGTACTTGTAGCGTTGACGCGGTCAAAAACATTTTTTGGCTAGTTATTTCATCGTATTTTTTATTAAATTATCAAAAGAATTGGAGTGTTCTTTATGATTCTTATTATCAGGTGAGACAAGTCTGCAAAGTTAAAGTGTTTTGGTTTACATAAGCCATGAGGTTCGACATGTGTCACTACGATAAAAAATTTTTATGACCTCAGCCCCAGACCGAATCCTGGATTCACCACTGCTCAGACTGTTTGCTGTACCAAGACCAAATTTGGCACAGTGATGGATTAGCACAAAAGAGAGATAATGCCATAAAAATTATTTTAAAATTCAAAGGAGATTTTTAATTATTTAATTTTAAATGATAAATTCAGTCGCTTTTGCTGATTTTAGCCAATTTTCTTTTTCCCGTAATATTTATTAATCATTCACATCAGGTGTGCTTACATTTTAAAATTTTCTTCTCTTTATTCTTGCATTAAATTTTTCCCCCCCTCTTTATCATATACTAGCCACCTTCGGCGACCCGCTGGTTCGCCCATATTAGAGCTTATAACTTCAGATGATTCAGTTATATCAAAAAATGAAACATATGTAGGATGTTTGAAATAGTTGTTTATTTAATGTTAATAATTTGTAAATAAAGCTATTTATCCGATAAAGTTATTTCTGCTTTGAATTTTTTAAAACTTATAAACTATCATTTTTGAAAGAAAAAAAATCTGAAAACTCAAACAAATACATGATTATTATGAATTAAGTAAAATGTCATGAAAAAATGAACTTTTCGCTAATTTTTTTAGATAAAACAATTAGTTCGAAAATCAAAAATGAAATAGAGATGCATCCAATATGAAATACTAAAAAAGATCATCTTTAGATGCATAAATCCAAGTTTCCAGTTTGTAAATGAAATTTAAAGTTCAAAGAACAGTAAATGAATGCAGTTTTTAGCTGCTTATGCTCAAATATTAATTTGAAATTTTTATTACAATTTGAAATGCCATTTAATTTTGATAAAATGGTATAAGAATAAAGGAATTTTTTTGAAATAAAAAAGTAATAAACTCTATAATTCGCACCAATATTAGACAGTCTTTAAAACAACATGAATCATATGCAATCAGAAAACATTGCAAATTTATGTTTAAAAACATTTATAACAGCGAAAAGCTATTTCAATTATTTTTTAATTTGATGCTTCATTATCTGTTTCACTCTGATTGTGGTATTCTAATTGTGTTTGTTGAAGGATTGGTAAAGCATGTATAATTTGAAACAGTAATAAAATTCTGATAAAATTCAGCTAAAAAAGTCATATAGCATTAAGTTTAATATCAGAGGAAAAGTCACTTTTCGCATTTCAAAATGGAATAGAAGTGGTTTACGCATAAAATGAGTTTAAAATGTTAGAAAATTGTAAAAAAATCAGCATTTATCTTAACATAATCAATGAAAAAATAGTTTAAAATTTAGAGGGAAAATTTTTTTTGTGGTAGTTCCAACGGTCTGTTCTGTAGACCCAGACAGACACACAAACATTCATCTTTATTAGTATTAGATTTTTGAGCCGTAGTAACAGAAGCTAGTTTGAATAAAAGATTTTATTTTTTCTTTTGCAAATAATTTACTTAGCGAGCTTCCGTGTTTTAATTTATAAGCACCTAAAAAAAAAATCATTTCTTGCATCTTTTTCTTTCTTCTTTTTATCTTATGGTGTTTTATTTTGCAACACATTTTTATTGACAGTTTGTTCATCCTAAAGATTTTTTAAAGTTTATATTTTTAATTGGCAACATGGGGGAATTCCTGTACACATACGGCTCATCGTTGAAAATAAATGTTCATTTTCCAAACTTCTTGCATTTTCTTTCAAACCACACTATTATGAGGTAATAAAAAAGCTAGATTTGAAAGGATATTTATGTTTGTTGGGGGAAGTTGGTGACAATATTTGTTGAAAAAAACGGAGGCAGGAATATGAAAAAATATGGATCCCGAGCAAAACCGGGTTATCAACTAGTTCTAAATAAATTTAATATAATCAAATTTTTAAAACACACTTCTATTACTGTATTAAAAAGTAGAATTTCTTCATTTTATTTAATTTTGACTTTATAGTCTTGAATTTATAATTCATTATTATACATATTACGGAATCTTGAAATCAATTTTGTCTCAAATGCACTACCAGGTGGCACCATGCATAAGGAACCAAAGTAATTAAGTTAATCAATTAATAACAGGGTTCCCACTCTTATTGAAGAAAAAAATTCAAGGACTTTTTAAGAAAATTCAAGGACCATAAAACTACATATTGTAGAAATTGTACATAACTGAATTTTTCACTTGAAAAATTGTAAAAAGTGTCTATATACTTGATATTTCAGTTGTTCTGATTTTACAGGCATCAAACTACAAATTAAAATATAAAAAATAATAATAATAAAAATAACTTATAAAAATTTTTCAAAAAAACGACCATGATTTTTTTTAATATTTGATGTCAATAGGACAAGAGACAATGTAGAAGCAATAATGAATAATAATAGAATCTTAACTGAAAACTTGAAATATATTGAGATAAAATTAAAAATCGTATCTAATTTATCTTGAATATCCATAAATCAATCTCAACTGAACACTAAAGAAATTTACAATTAATAACTATTTTAAGCTTTTTGGAACAGATCTATTATAAACCTTTATATTATAGCTTTTAAGAACAATCCTTGCCATTTTAGTAATTCAATCACAATGTAACAATGATTCAAACAGAATAAAAACTAAATTTTTAAATCAAAATTAATTTTATTTTTGACCTTCTAAAGAGACAATAATCAAAAGTTGCTATCAATACATGATTGATTAAAATTTTAAACAGTTGAAATAAATAAAAATAAGTCACTGATATTTAACCCCCACCTAGATATAAGTTTCAAGTCTAAGCAGCGAAATTAACTCTCCATACTGAAAGGTCCGAAGTGTAATGTGCAACCAACCTACGGTTTGAGAACGTCCCTCTCTCTGTAAAATTTCCACCTTGGGGGAAAGGGATATTTCCTAGAACTGTTAGGGGAAGTCTGAACATAAATTCGCTGTAATCTTCAAAACTGGCCATTAGCATTTCAACCCCGAACCAATTTCCTTCAAATAAAACCCCTTAAGATTGTCAACTGTCATTGCGGTTTTTGAGGAGGGGGCAGAGTGCTCAGAGTATCCTACGAATCAGAGGGTTAAAGCCCCCACTTCCAAGAGAGTACTGTTTGTTTGAAAACCCCGAGGGATTCCGAAGGTCACGGACTACCCCTCTTGAACTATTTTACTTCGCAGAGGGTGATAAGCGGCAAGGAGAAACACGAGTGCATTCTTGGAGTTTTTTCGGTAATGCACTTCATATTTCACTAAATATTCTTCATATTTCGTGTTGAGGAGAAAATGGGGGCGGAGATTATTGGCAGTCGCTTAAAAATTCAAGGACTTTCAAGGACCTTATCCTTTTTTCAATGACTTTCAAGGACCTAATTTCATCAAAAAATTTTCAAGGACTCTTAAGGACCGTGGGAACCCTGAATAATTAATGTCTGAACATATATGAAAACAGAGCAACTAAAATTTCAAAGTTTTTGGCACGTCAGGAATTGATTGAAAAATCAATTACAAAATTGCATCATTACAAACATAAAACAAGTTAAGTAAAAGTGTATTATACACGAAAACAGGATGACAATGTTTGAAGGGGGAAAAGAAAACTTTTATACTAACAGCAGACACAAAAATGTTTCCTGTTTCGGATGGAGACAGATCAAGTGCCATAACATCCCCAGTATGTCCATGAAAACTTTGAATAAGGTGAGTACACTCAACATCCCATAAAGCACATGTACTGTCTCCACTACCAGTAAGGATCTAGAAATAAAAGTAAAATCATCTTAGTACAAAAAAATATACATGATTTTAAGAATGATCATAGCTTAACACAAAATTCACAAAAAAAAAGAACTCAAACAAAGCTTATAGGCATTCTCTGTACAAAAAAAAAGATAGTTTGTAGCACTGTAGAAAGCTTTTTAGCACTTTTTTTATACCTATAATAACATCCTCAAAAAAATGTAATGATATAATTAATTACATTCATATAGATAACAAAATTCATTTTGAAAATAAATAATTTCTAAAAACTGCTTTACTTAACCCTGGAACAGTAATGTTGAGTCAAATCGACTCCTTTCCCCATTCAAAATGCAAAGTCTGAGAAGTAACGTTACCATTCTAGGGTACACCAAAGTAAATCAAACGAACATTTAGAGAAAGATGCAGCTAATTAATATAAAATAAGGAATATTTTTTAGGTTTATTAGATGCAAATTAGAAGAAAAAAGCACTCCTCATTATACATTAATAATACATATAGAGAATGATTAAATTCCTACAACACGTTAATCATTTTCACTTTTTCTAATACTAAAGGGATGAATCAAAGCTTTAGATACAAAAATGATGATAAACTTCTTTACCTGCTGGTCAGAATTAGGAAAAAGGCAGCAAGACATATAACTAGTATGAGTTCCAACAGCTTTCTTTTTTGTAGAAACATCATCTTCAAAACTAAGGGGGTAAACTGTAATTTTGTTGTCCAAACCTCTGCAATAATTTTAAAGCAAAATATGTTATTAAAATGGAATTGTTTTCCTTTCACATGAAAACATGCAATATTTCACTATTTTATACAGTTACACATCTGCAGCAATATGCTTTCTTTTAGCACAATACAATAACCTGAGTATAAGAATTAGTAGTATTTGCCTCAGCTGTTTTTGGATGTAGTTTTACAATCAGGAACCAACTACCATTTTATGAATTTCACATTCACTATTGAAAACTGTACCCAAGTCAGTGAATCATCCAAAACTGAACCAACTGCAATTTACTGAACAACAAATTATATAGAGCACAGTATGAAATTTTGGAAAGATGCAGTTTCACTAAAGAGTTTTTACAAGGAATTGTTGTAAACTTTTTATAAGGAATAGTAAACATTCTACATTTTATAAATAGTGTTTTGGATCATTTATTCAGAATTATATAATATTCACATCTCTTCTATAACATAGAATATGCATATTCTGTTTTATTGAAAATACTTCACAAAAGAAATGGAAAAATAAAAAAAAAAACTGTTAATTTCATATTAAAAAAAATCTACAAGCTTTTTTTGCACGACTCTTTATGTCACCTTTAGTGGATCATCAAAACTCCCGTGAAATTAAAAAATTGTGTTTGATTCACAATTGAAGTGAAATGTTAGGCCAGGCCAAAGTTTCTATATTAAGCTTACAGATGGATACTTAAAACATTTTCAATCGTCTTTTCAAAATTTTATATTTATATTATGAGCACCGAGTCAATCTAGTAATATTTAGCATACAAACAAATAATTTGTAGAATTGTATATTATCTTATACAGAACCTTACCCACATGCTACCATATTTCCTGATGGAGCATATGCACATGCCATAACCCATGTTGTTGGCATAGTGATAGCATGTTCCTGTAAAAACAATAGTTAAAATTTAATTCTAGTACTTAAAAAAAAAATTAAATTTCTCTCTTTATTATTGGATGGTACACTTATATAACTGTTATTACTTATATTTAGTTCTAGAAATGAGCAATTTCTATGTTTTGAAAATTCACAAAAAGTGTCAATGAGATTTAGACAAATATTTCTTTTCTATGCAGAGAAAGTTTATATTATATAAATATCTTTTGCAGATCATCTCTTCAGATGCAAATTTTACCATGAATTAATTATTTAACGAGAGTTACCAAAATGAGTGCCAAATGCATCAAGTAAAGCAACCTTCCATTGCAAAAAATGGGACTATGATGTTAAGTTTCTATACTTGGACGAATTACACAATACCAGAAAAAGGGGGGGAGGGGAGTGGGATTAACATTTATGTTAGAAAGTAACTGCTGTCAGCCTACTGAATAGCTCTATATATAAAATAACTTAGTAGAGAAATTAATTTAAGTGTTAATTGTTAAGATCAATCTATTGTATCTCTGACATCCAAAACAATCAAGTCTATATATTTCAATTAATGCTTCATACAATTTATTTAGAAACAAACTATTATTAAAAAATAACGATATATCACATTGTACCGAGAAGGGGAAGAATATTGGGAACATCACAAATGATTTATCAATTTAATACTCTGAGTTTCAATTAAATTAATAAAAATGTATATTCTAGTTAACTTGAACAACTTTATTTTGTATATTAGTTTAAATTCTGCTGAAGTAGCTCTCACAACAAACATTTTAAAAGCAATTCTTTCCCCCATGGTGATATATTCCTCGAAATAAATAGTGAATACAGATATTAATAAATTAAAGAAAGAAAAAAAAAATAGAAACTAATTCTAAAATTTTGTGTTTTTTCAAATATTACTACAACATTTGAGCTCTAATAAAATTCATAGTATAATAGAAAAATATTTTCAAACTTTTTTAATGCATACCTTATTTGTAGTAAATGCATCCCATATAATCATTTTACCATCCTGAAAGACAGAAAATATTATATAAAGTATTACACATAGAAAGAAATTCATACTGCTATAGAGTTGAAAAATGACTTAAAAATCAATAATTTAGGGTCAGGTGGGGTAAAGTGGTCATAAAATCCACATCTTTTAACTTAGGTGGATTAGAATTATAAGAATTTGTTAAAATACTTAATATTTTTTGGTTGTTATTTTACATTACATTATTGAAGAACAAATTGCATTAAAATTTTGGGAAAAAATAACAGATTTTAACAATTTTTATGACAACTTCTATTTGTCATGTATTTATGACAACATGAATTCATAATAAAAATAATCATAAAAACCTAATATAAGTAAGCAAAGTTTAAAAAAAAAATATTTAACAAAACTCAATATAGTTTCAACTTTGAAGGAAAATCAGTTTATTTGATCAAATTATACATTTTTAATAACCTATGATTAAAAGTTGACTCATCAAGAATTTTAAGGATATCTGTCTCTTCAATTCCAACAATGTTATGATTTTCAGGAAAGGTGTAATAGTCTGAAGTTTTAGATATTTTATTGACAGAAAATCTCCTATCTTATCAGAAACCTGTCCAATAAGCCCTTTGATTGATTCCCCCCCCCCTCCCCATCATATTTTGCCAAGATCTCACAGAAATACTGTGATAATTGATTATCTGCAATTGTGAATTCACTTGACTGAATAAGACATTTTCTGCTTTTTATCAAGTTTCTCTTTGCATGTTTTTATCTGTTTTCTTGCATCTCTTTCTTTTTTGTAGTTGTTTTATTACTAACTTCTTCAGTCAAACCTTCATTATTGTTTTTGAACTTGATTTTCTTTTTTCTCTTGAATTCTATACTGCCACTTTATGTATAGATGAAACAGGTGGTATAGAGTTGTAAGTACAGCTCATGTCAAATTTTTTAGAGTGCAATTAAACAAAAATTCTAGTGCAATTAACGCATGGCCTTTTTTGCTGTTCCATAAGTCATGTAACTTCAGTGCCCATCATAAATTAAAAGAACAGGTTTTTTCAAATCTAAAGAAAATTGGATAAAGCATTTACCTTTAGTCTATTTTAGCACTACCTTTAGTCTATTGCTCATATACATGAGCTCCTTTGTAAAAAATAAAAAGATAGCATGGAATCATTTGCTGATTTCTTATATGCGTTATGTAATGATTTTGGTACAAAAATTGGGATTACCCAGTTTCATACCTTTAATTATAATCTGTAATATATCTTAAATTAATATTTAACTAACACCTGTCGAATAAATTAAGCTTAAGACATTTTAAAACAGTGATGCATGTTAAGCCTATCCCTATGACCACTTTACCCCATCTTACTTAAATTACTATAAAATAATATCTGTAATTAATTCAGCTTATTTGTTATTGAGGAAGTATTCTTAAGATCTATACGAAGCTTTCTGCAGAGTCAATCTAATGAAAACTTCATTAAACAAAATGTAGGAGAGAAGTTCAATTGGGTATTCCAACTTCAAACTGCTACATGAACAAACAAAATGGGTGTTTTCTCCTACTAAAGTGTTGCAATTAGTATAATTTTGAATGTTAAACTTAGTTCTTAACTATTCAAAGCTAAAATAAAAAAAATTACATTCATACCAATATTCATTACAAAGTTATAGCATTTTATTTCATGTATGACCACTTTACCCCACCTGACCCTACATTTAGGAGATTAATACTAACAATTTCATTCAATGATATTAAAACACACATGTTAGATAATAGATTGGAGACCTCATGATTTTAATCAAGTTCTTTACATGAAGCATCTCAGTAAATTCCATAATTATCTATTTATATAACGTATTTATTCAATTTTCACACAGGTATCTGAAATGAAACCCCATGTCATGTTTAGACAAGCTCCACACACAAGAGCATAATGAAGTTAAGTTTTACACAGTTACTTAAGTTTTAAGTCACAGTTATGTCCTACTGAAAACAAAATAGAATTTCAATCTAAACATAAACAATTATTTGATCTAATAACTTTCAGCTCCAAGAAATGAGCTTCTACAATAGAAAAATATTAGTTTGTATATCTATATTCATATCTTTATAATCTGAAAGAATATTTTCCCATATTGTTTAAAGAAAATACATAAATAAATACGAGTTGGCACCTTTTGAACCGATTATTAAGAATATTAAAGAACTGAAAGTTTGAAGGCTAAGCTATAAATATAATGAGCAGTAATGGCTAATATTTTATAATTTCAAAGTAATCAAAATCTATTTGAATAGTGAAAAAGAGTAAAGCTTGGTAAATTAGATTCCTTACAAGAAACTATTCAAGCTACATCATTACTTGGTTTAAACAAAGTCACTGAGAATGAGCAAAATAAAATTAAATATAAACATTAATAGCCATGTTTAGAGAAAGAATTTTTACAACATATAAAAACAGAAAAGTTTAAAAAATATTTCATACCTGAGAAGAACTAACAATATGTCTTTTATCTAAAGACCAGTCTGAACATAAAACTTTTCCCTGATGGCCCTTTAAAACTCTTCGAGGTTTAATATTTAAATTCTGTATTGGTTCTAATCTCTCTGCAACTTTGGATACTGGAAAAAAGACAATCAAATAAAAATACAATTTCATTAAATCAAACTTATGGCAAATTATAAATTAACAACACATTAAGCTAGTTGAAGTTGTTTTGTTAGCAAAGAACAAGGGTGCTTTTCTGGAACAATAACTAATCATAAATGCAATATTTGGGATAGAATTGAAATGTCATTATAATTTGGTAAAGTTAATGAACGGATTTCCTTCTTGTTTATTTTGTGTACACAGAACTTCTATGGCCAGTTCAATTTCT
>BGPR01009259.1:32573-50275 GCA_013235015.1 Araneus ventricosus | reverse complement strand
TGCAATGCTTCAAAAAAGTAGAGGGAATTATAACATGAGTAATTCATCAGATCGAAAAAGAAAATGTTATTCACATTTTTTTTCTCTTTTACAGTTAAAAACAGGAAATAAGGAATAGAAAAGAACAAGAATTTAGGGGAAGAAAAATCTTCACAGTGCTAATATACTTGTTCCCTTCTGTATTAATGACACAAATGCACATCGATAAATAAATAAAAGCAGCATGCAAACTACAAATGTTATTCTTTTAAAATCTCGGGCAAGAGCTATATTAGTGTTATGAAAAGTATATAATTAATAATGCTAAAAGAAACAAACAAAATTCTTTAATTTATGCTGGTTAGAGAAGTTTATTGGGTTCAGATAAAGATTGAATCAAAAGTTCCATTAGAATGAAACTAAATAAATAAATATATATATACATTGACAATGTAGCAATTTAAACCAAATTCCTAAAGGGCTTTCAAGATAGCAATACAAGTATTAAAGACTTATAATTATATATATTATAATTTTGTCATTAAGTATAAAATTTAACAAAATGGCTATTCTTTAATGTTGAAATTTTGTGAATATCAAGTAAAAATTCGAATTAAATCATAAAAAAAATTTAAGGCCTTCAGATCTGATAAAATTTTAGAATGTCAACAAAAGGGAAAAAAAGATTCCATAATATAGGTAAAATATTTAAGGTAATGATTTCTTTTTCACAAAAAAAATAATCAAAAGCCAATGAAAAAATATTTTGAGTACAAAATTGAATACAAATTACAATTAAAATTATGACTCACAGTAAAAAATGGGATGATCTTTAAAAAATTCTGGCCTTATGATATCAGTATGGATAGTACCAGCTTCGTCTCCTACAATGAAAATAAAAAAAAGCAAATGAAACAAAAGAAATCAACAGAAGTATATATTTATATGCTTTTAGAGAAAAGCTAATTCCTCTCTATTACTAGCCTGAATCTTAAAGAAATATGAAATAAAATGAGAACTAAAAATCAGATAATTTTAGTTCAATTTGCACTGCAGCCAGCTATCGTTAATTGTCTTATCAAACAAAATTGGGTCTTAGGTTGCTGATTAGGTTAAATTATGTTAATACTGGAGACACAGGGCTGTTAATCAACAAGGTGATTCTAAAAATATCTGAACAAAAAATATAAATGCAGATAAAGGGGTACTGAAATGAGCCTATTTTGTAATGGAACATAGGTGCGGAAATGGTGGTGGTGTAAGTGTTTACTAGTCTTTCATACTTGCTTATTTTCATATCTTTCTTAGATGTCAAATGAAAAGATATTTTTTTAACGATTCATACTTTTATAACCAGCACTTGAAACTACAACCACCAATAATAACACTACAGTGGCAGTGTATGGATTGGCATACACCAAAATAGATACCAGATACTTGATGAGCAGTTTCAGCAGCAACCGAGAGTCTGGCCAATACATTTTTGTCAGATTCAAGGTCACTTTGAAAGAAGAAACCCATGCACATTAAATCTGGCAGACAAAGAACGCATCCCTGCTATCTGATCCAAACAAGGGGCTGTAAAAAAGTATCGAGGTAATTTCGGACATTACCATTGCAGACATGACACAGGCTTGGAACAAAAAAAGCTGAACTTCATAAATAGTGAATCGCGTCAAACATAAATACCAAAAAGTAAAATAAGGGTAATTAATCTAACAATAAAATAAATAAATTTATACAAAAAGTGCTTAAGAAATTAAAAATATTGTAGAATTATTATATAATAAAAAATTAAGAATGATAAAATCCGATGCCGAAAAAACGGAAATGTGTCATGTCTGCCATTGAAATGAGAATGATGCTCAATCATGCTTAAATTCTACCATGCACAAACTGTTCGAGGAAGATCGGAAAAAATTTCCCGCAAGATATCGTGTAGAAAGACACCACACGTGCCACCAATTCAACTGAGTAGAGAGAACGTGTGGTTTCACTCAGTATGTGCGCCATGCCAACCCAAACAATATAGTGAAACCTGGCAGCAATAGGATCTCACAGTTTGCCATGTCCCAAAATTCAAGCATGCAAATGTAGCCTCGGCAGCCCCTTCGTCATCACAGTCTTTTGCCTCAGTACACCATTTAAGCACACACATTCCATCACAAAATCTGTTTATATTGGTCCCCTCTCACTGCCTCTAAATTTACACCAAATATTTTAGAATAACCCTATATTGCAGCTATTAGTCAAATCAAATCATTATTAATGAAGACAGAAAGAAGTTGAAATCTCTACAAAGGAGGAGGAGAAAGTATGGATATTGATTCTGAACAAGGAAATGCTAACAGAGTTTAATGTTTCAAACAAATAACATTTTACGCTGCATTTAAAAAAAACAAATTGTAAAAATGAATCCTATAAACTTCATTTACTTGAATTAAGTATCTGGCCAATATCCAAATAATATGTAATGAATCTTTTCCCCACAGTGTTGCTCATTATTAAATTATACACGACCATCACAAATGAATCGCCTGTTTTTGTCACCATCAAGAGCCTCCTTAAAGTGCCCAATCAGCAAGTGAGGTACAATATTGCATTCCATAAAAGTGGGACTTTCCCCTTACAAGTCAATATAAGCTGGTTCCCACTGATTTCCAGCCTCTTTCTCATTTGGCATTATTGGAACATCCGAGTTTTAAAATGGTTATGGAATGGCTTTCAAAATTAATCTCTAATACCTTGGATTTTTAAGAAGCTCCTTAATAATAACTGTGTAACAACTGTACACCATCATGGATCATAAATTCTATTTTTTAGGCCAACCCAGACTCCTGCTTACAACAAATATATGAACATTAAAACTTTTTAATATATATTACCTTTTAAAATATATCTCCAACGAAAGGAAAGTTGTTATTCAACAAAGAGCTATTGTGAAAAAAAAGCTATAGGCGTGAAAAAATTTATATAATTTGTGGTAAATGCCAGCTCCAGAGTTGTTCACACACAACTCATTATTAACATGCCTTCTGTTTCTAGACCTGAACCAAATTTAGAATCATGGAACTAGTATGAACTATATTAGAATCATACTAGTAACAGCAATAGATATGAAAGAAAAAGTAAATGTTGGGGAACAATTTTTTCCATTCAATTGATGTGCTTGTATAATTTCTCTAAACCAAATTTGATTCAATCCAAAGAAACAAATATAAATCCTTCATGTTTTTTTTAGAGAATTGGGGTAGGGGAGGATGGTCTGACAAAGTAATTTTCAACTCAAAAAATGTTTCTTCATGCACAAAAAGTAAGAATTATGAACAAAAGTTATTTAAACATTTGGCTCCCAATGAAACAAAGTTAAAAGTAAAAGTGCTTACCTAAAGGATCGTCTCATGGGTCTATACCCCCCACCACCACCATAGTATGAAGGTCGGGCTGCCCTGCGAAATCTTCCCCTGGGTGGTCGATTGGTGGTGCTGATTCCTGGCCGATTCGTACGCTTAGGTAAAACCTGAAATAAAATGTTTTATTCATTATGCAATACTGCTTAAAAGCAAAAACTTATTATTAGAACACAATAAATGAGCATTATTTTCCAATTTTAATACTAAAAGAGACATAACAACAACAAAAAAATCCCCGTCGGCAAGCCAGAAGGCAAATGTAGATTCCTTTAGTCCGGAGACATAAGGAAAAGAATATTTTGACCTCTATTTTCATAAGGATTAAAGATGCAAGAATGAAAGAGGGTAGAAGAGACTGCAAATGACGAGAGCTTTTCAACAAGGGGTAACATGCATAGGTTGCAAGGTTCTTTAAGTTAGGGGGGGGGGGGTTATTTTTCAGTTCATAACTTCTAAGCAAATGCAGCCATCAAAAAACTTTAAATACAAAAATTGTTCATTATGATAAGGCTTTCTATCTTCCATTGTAAGGGAATTATGGGAAAATGAAAATTTCCACCCCCTTCGAGCTGGATAGCCCATCTACGAACTCGGCCGAGATTTTCACTATCCTTGCAACATACTCCACGCCGGTTAAAATAAAAATTACTCCAGTTATCGTGTTCACAAGATAACACGGGCAAAGCATTACATCTCCAATACTAATAAAAATGAATGTCCGTGTGTGTGTGTCTGTTAGCGGTGTACAGAACAGAATATAGAACATAGAGCTACCAAATTTGGCACAGATATACTTTGGATGCTGAAGATGTGCACCTCGGAGCCGTTTTTAAAAATTTTAATTCAAATTATTAAATTAAATAAAAACGCCATTGTACGTGGAACAGAAATCGTGTTCATTTACTTATTGTCGAATGGCAACAGTAAAATGTAAACAAACCACCGTTCAAACTTTTAAACATTTTTTTAACCTTCGCTTAGCTAATTTATCGAGCTGCAAAATATAATTAGAAATGCTTGGAAGAGGACTCGCCATGTCACTGAAACCTCCATTTAGTCAGAGAAATGTAGACAACAGAAATAGGCGAAAATAGGCTTACATCTCATCAAATATGAATAAGTAATTGCAATGACTTTCCAATCGAAAATGTGATTCCAATCAAGCTGTTTTTTTTATGGATAATAATGAACAATGTTTACAAAATGTAATGGAGAAATTGGATGCAGTGCTTAGAAAAATTAATCCATTCACAGAATCATATTTACAAATGCATCAACTAATACAATGCCCGGAAGCAGAAAGTGCGACGTTAATCGCAGAACAAATGCGGTCTTTGCAGAACATTTTATCCTTAAAAAAAAAAAAACTATATGTTCTGCAGAACAATCAAAGTGAGGTGCTCTTTATGCCATGCCATCTCTCTTCACGTTTCGCACAACGCAGCCTCCAGAGATTGGAGCAATGGCAAAAACAACTATCCTTCATCGCGTGGCTTATGAGAAAGTCCCGCCTTCGTCGGGGCTGACGTCTCTGGAGATGAAGATCTGAAACAGGCACATTTTAAGCTGACTTCAAAAGTCATTGACTGAATTACGAATTCTGAATGTATGCCTTAGTTTTAAATAATTAATTTTAATATAATGTTTTGTCATTAATGAGTAATAAAGATTCTACTGGTTAATTAGTATTTTTATATCTATTTTACATTTAACTGTAGTCTGCCAAATTTGGACAAACTGCCTGCAGAACATTTCTAACTGTTTGAGGTCATGTTGCAGAACAATGGATATAATTCTGCTCCTGGGATACAATGTAACATATCTGAGAATTTAAAAATGGTCTTGATGGAACAACCAAATTTAGGTATCCGCAGATATAATGCTCATATGTTTTTGATAGTTTTACGATTCCATATTATGTTTTTGAGGCGGAATAAAAAAGACAACTTGGAAGACAATGTAATTGTAAGAATGCCAGTTGTTAGCATATGGGATACTGATAGATACCACCTTCGAATGTTGTTGCATAAATCTGGTACAGTGGGTTTGATAATTTAAAAACTGTTTGTATAATATTGTGCGAGACTGCACCTTCATATGCACTTGCCAAATTTAATATATTTTCAAAACTTACAGTTTGAGCCTCAGAAAACTCAAATTGCCGGACATAAATTTACCTATACAGACATTCCATTGGTGTTTTCTTACGACATATTACTGGAGCAATCTAAAGCAAACAAAAATAAAGAAAAATTTGATGCTAAACAAAGAATTGTGTTTGAAACTGTATTGAATGCTTACATATGAAAATCAATTCAGTGGTCCAAAGCTTTTCCTTCTTGATGGATCTGCAGAGACAGGGCAGACGTTTGTTAATCATGCTTTTTCAGCAGATGCCTGCAGGATCTTACAAAATGCCCTAATCCATTTGGAAGAAAGGTTGTCTCACTCGGTGGAGATTTTCGACAAGTTCTGTCTGTGATATTAAGAGGCTCACGATCACTGACAGCTGCAAGCTCTTTTGAGTCACTGACAGTTACATCTCCTACTTCTGCTGTATTAAATTGTGTTTATAAAGAAGATTTAGAGTAAACTACATGGATATATTAGATTTTTTGTGTCTTGCGCAGTATTTTAATTGGTTTGTTCTGTGCTATCTTTGATTTAATTTGTCAATTTAATAGAATTTGAATAATAGTTCATTTGGAAATCTACAGTTTGATTCTAACAGTTTTGATCATGGATTTAGTTCAACTGACATGCACATCGTTCCTGTTTTTAACATTTTTGGATTTGTTCAGACCGGCGTGCTCTTCGCTACTGTTGACATTTTGATGAGGGAACGTTTTGAGGTGAGAACTTTGGAATTGAGAAAAATGTAGATTCCTCACATTCAATGAAAAGGCGAAGCTACTAGGTTCCCTGCTTTGCTGAAAGCAAAACCGCTGTTGTTTTTTTAAAGTTTAACAAATTTGCCCAGAACCCACTTGAGATGCCACAGGCATCGCATGCGGAATTTTCCTTTCTCTGATGCTGCAGGCATAGCATCCACAAGACACCAATAAAATGCTCACTATGCACCCAAAACAAATATTCTCACATTGCTAAACCGTCTTGCTCTTGGCAACAAAAAGTTGGCGATCCAAAGTGGGGAGGAATGGCTGCATACCCCAAACTTTTCTTAGTGTGTGTGTGCATGTTCATTTGATAGTAGATAGATCCTGTATAGGTTAACCTGTAGTATATGGTGCATACTTGCATTGTTACTCTTATGATCGCCAATGGAGTGCTTGGTGGAAAGAGAACATTTTAGATGCATATTGATCTTTTCAGCAGTGTCCTGTACACGCATTGATCTTTGTTGGTTTATTTGCCGTTTTTCACGATCTGAATATCGTATAAATATTTATTTCTGAATTTTTGATTACATTTGAAAGATTGGCTTGATATTGAACTTTTTTATGTTAGTGATGTGTACATTTCCTATGACATCACAGCCAATCAGGTTTTGACACATGTTCTATCTGACTACACAAAACGGTATGTTAGATTCTTTAAGTTAGTTGCAATGTAGTTATATTGTTGCACTGGTTAGCAAGATGGATTAAGGATGTAAACATGTGGAAAGGAATGTTTTGTTTTTAGCATTTTTAAGTTTATGTCTAGCAAGAAATAAAAGTTAGTTTTTATAAAAATGGATTAGTTATTTCCTTACAGCAACTGTCGATCCACCATTTAGCCTAATATAATTCAAACATGTGGGCAGAGGTCTGTGGTTTTGTTGCTGTATGGAATCCTGCCCCACCATTTATAGGCCTGTTTTGAAGTTTTCTTACTGGAAATGGCTTTTCCTGAGAGTTGCAACTTTGAGAAATTGAACTGCGATAATTATAAGCAATGGAAGTTCAACATAAAAATGCAACTTCTCAACTTGGGATTAATAGAATTTGCAGACAAGCAAGAACCTGTTTTGGATGCTGAAGCTACAAAAGCCGATAAACAGAACTTTGAATTAAGGAAGGCAAAGGCTCTCTCCACTATCTGTTTGAGTATTGATGAAAATTTGAAAAGTATTGTTTATAATATAGATTCTCCTGCTGCTGCTTTACAGGAAATTGAAAATGTTTTGAGCCCAGGAACAGAGCAAGAATTGGAGCTCTGAAGACAAAAGTTTTTGAATATTGTGTTTTTTCCATCGGATACAATGAGCAGTTATATAGGAAGGAACGCCCATGCTGCAAAAGAGAATGTTGGAAAAGCAATACCTGATGATGAAATTGCTTACCAGACGAAGAAGCTATGACAACATAGTGATGCAATTATACCAATGAGATGACAAAAATTTCACTTCACTACATGTTCAAAAATCTCTTTTGGCTGAATACAACAGTTATAGTCCGTGAGAAATCTGATGCAAGGCCCAAAGAATCTGCTCTGTTCTCAATAGAATGTGATGTTTCGAAAAAGAAGATTTCTGTGAAAGATTTGAAAGAAAAGAGGAAGTGTTTTTCTTGTGGAACTTTTGGTCAGATTAAAAAGAACTGCTGGAAATTCAAGAATGCCAATAAGATGCCTACTCATCAAGAATGTAATCCACCTACCTTCAAGCAAGATGGACATTCCAATTCTGCAGCTCTTTATGCATCTGCATATTGGACTCAATCTATGGTCATAGAGTTTGTGATAGACTGCTGCAACGGAGCACTTTGTTAATGATATTAATTTATTTACTGATTTCCATAAATTATCTTCAAGTGCAAGTATAACTGAAGGTACTACAAATATCCTTGGTAAAGGTGATGTTAATCTTGAAATAATGAATAATTCTGGTAAGGTTTCTCTATAGCTCAAAAATGTATTGTATGCACCACAAATGGTGAGAAATTTCTTTAAGAAAATTTGATTTGGCACATTATGGCATTTTTGTAAAAAATTCAAAAATGATTATAAAAACTCCTAGGAATAGATTTTTAATTGTTCCATTAATTGACAAGTCCTATATGATAAAAGCTGATGAAATAAAAATGCAAAATGACAGTGCTGCTTATATTTCTGATAAAGATAACATTGAATTAAGGCATGCTAGATTTGGTCATTTAAATATGCAAGGTTTAAAAGATTTTTCAAAAAGTAATAATGCTTATGGGACTTGAAAATTTAAAGGGAAATGTTGATAAAGGTGATACCTGTTGTTTAACTAAAAGTAGTAGGGCATCATTTCCTAATATTGATAAAATTAGAACTTCATATGCCATAGAACTTGTACATATGGATATATGGGGACCTGCTCCCATTAAATCTTTAGGTGGTGCTGAATATTTTCATAGTATTATTGACGATTATTCTCGATATGCAGTAGTGTATTTTTTGAAACACAATGAAGCTTTTGAGTGTTTTAAGGCATATAAACAAGCAATGGAACGATTAAATAATAAAAAAATCAAAAGCAGGGTTCATACTGTATATATGATAGTAAAATTCAGGAGTTTCTAAGGATTTTTTCAGGAGTACAGCACAGAAAATTCAGGAGATAACATGAAAAAAAAATCAGTTGTAGGGGAATAGGGGGAAGTGTGGAAAATTTTTATAAAATTGGCAAAAAAGTATACTAAATATCAATTCCCCCATCTTTCCCAATTGCGGTGACTCGGACTCTTTCGGGGCAAAGTAAGGTCAGAAGTAAGAATTCTGGATTCCAGCGACTTTCTATCAATAAGGAAAAACAGAAACATTATATTTTTTGTGTTTTATCATAATTTTATCTTTTGCTCTTCGATTGTAATTTTTCAGGAGACAAAAAGAAATATCAGGATAAAAAACACAATTTTCAGGAGTTTTCAGGGCCCTTAGGAAAAAAAAGCAAAATTCATGAGTTTTTCAGGAATTTCAGGAGGAGTACGAACCCTGCAAAAGGGTTCGATAAGATAATGGCACAGAATTTAGTGCAGATTATTTTGAACGGTATCTGATAGACAAAGGTATTAAAATTGAGCTACTAACATTTATTCACCAGAGATGAATGGTACTATTGAACGATATAATACAGCAATAATAGAAGGAGTTAGAGCTCTCTTACATGAAAGTAAACTTCCCACGAATTTATGGGCTGAATATGTAAATACTCAAACTTATCTTAGAAATAGATTTCCCCATAAAGCTTTGAAAGGAAAAGCTCCATTAAATGTCTGGAGTGTTAAGAAATTTTCTAAGAGACATTTTAAAAGGATAGCTTATGTTTTCATACAGAAACGTTATAGAAATAAATTAGAACCTAATGCTCAGAAAGGTATAATGATAGGCTATGCACTAGGATACAGGATTTTCTTTCCCCAAAGTAGAAAAGTAACCGACACTAAACAAGTAAAGTTTAATGAATCCATATTGGGAGTTGATTCTAATGTCCAAATGAAAGATAAATTTAGGATGATTGATTCTTTTTCAGATTGAGTTTTCAAGTAATGAAACTCCAATACCTAAACTTTCAGACAAAACTGAATGCGATGGGAAACGAGTTTGTGTAACTAGACAGAAAGGTAAAACTAAAGGAAGGATAGATGTTTATTATTATCCTGCGGCAAATGTAAGATTAAGAAGTAAGAATGAAGTTAAGAAATACTGTGAAAGTGTATTGACTTATAACCCAGATAATTGACTTTTCACCTAAATTAATTTTAAATGATAATGAACCAAATGTAGTTGGAACTCAAGCGGATGACTTTTCAACACATAATGAAGATATATCGGACAGAGAAGCTCATTCGGTAGAAATTAAAATTCCAAATAATTTTGAGGAATCTCAAAATGTACTCAAAAGGGAAAATTGGTGTAGTGCGATGAAAGAAGAGCTTGAAGTTTTTTAAAGCCCGAGATGTTTATGAGATTGTACCTAGACCCAAAAATAAAAACGTGTTAGGAAATAAGTGGGTATATACACTTAAAAAGGATGTTACGGGAAAAATTAAAAGGTACAGGGCTAAATTGGTAGCACAAGGTTTCAAGCAGATTGAAGGTATAGATTACTTATTTTTTCTCCAGTTATAAATTTTACCTTGGTTAGATTATTTATTATATTAGTAACTATGAAAGGTTGGTTATGTAACCACTTGGATATTAAAAGTGCTTACCTATAAGCACAAATTAAATAGGACATTTTTATGGAGCAACCTTCTTTAAAGCAGTGAAGCAAAAAAGTACTCTCACTATTGTCATTAGAAAATGAGATTTATACTATCATTAGAATGCCTAATGAATTAGATATTATAGTCTTTTCTCATTAAAGAGAAGCATATCCATCTTACATACCATAATATGAGAAAAATGGCATATCTACTGCCATCAGGAAAAGGATGATTTTATTACAAGTCACATAAGTCATAAAAAAATGCCAACCTTAATCTGTCTTCCTCGGAACAATGATTCATCCAGAGCAGTTGATGTAGACACAGAGTCTTTGTCAGCAAATTCAATATAAGCAAACCTACATAGAGAAAACAAATAGCAGAAACCATTTTAGGGCAACTCTTAATACAGTAACCTTCATTCATTTTGCTGTTAAGTATATTTCAAATATCTCCGCTTTAAGCAGCAATATCTATGTGATGATAAAGTCACTACAGAACTGAAACTAACCTTAGAGTTTTACTCTACATTACAAGTTAATATGCTTTCAAATAGTTAGAAATACACTATCTTCCATCAATACTTAATACTAAGCCATTATGATAAATATAAAAAAAAGTTATACAAGAACAATTAAAAATGTAGGCTTTCAATTATACAGGTGCCAAAACTAGATAATACTACAATTTTTATTACTAATGCTTCACTTATAAAACTATTAAGATTATTGAACTGATAAAATTATTGAAACAAAGAGCATATTACTTCAACATATTAGAAAAGTTACAAAGATTCATGGAATAAAAAAAATTGCAAAACATTATGTTCACAAAGATTTGCATGTTTATAAAAATTTGATCACTAGAAGAAATGCCAATTCAGAGAAAGCAATGGCAAACCAAGCAAGCGTTTAATATTAACAGAGAACTCACCCTTTAGGATGACCACTATATTTGTCACATTGTATAGTCACTCTATTTATAGAGCCACATCCATGAAAATGCTGTTCCAGTTCTTCAGCTGTTGCACCATAATCTACCTAAAACATTTTAAGAATACACAACAAAATTAATTTCATTATTTTCTCATTAAGTCTAAATACAGACTATTAACAACCAGTTATAAGAACAAAAACAAAATCGAATCAAAAGTGAAAACTTTTGTACATATTTGTACAGTGCCTGGAACACGATTCTGACAACTGCAAACAAAACTTTCTGTTTGCTTATAGTTACCATAATATTTTGGTTGAAGTCCAGATATGCCAGAAGGGGGGGATGGTGGTAAAAGTATGGTATAAAATTCTACTAGCTGTCTACCACAGCTGCCCTCTTTTATAACAGTAGTTATAAAAGTAGTAGTTTTATACTTAGTTTGAAGTGAAAAAAAGAAAAGTTAAGACTTCAGTAAGCAAAGAAGATACAATTTTTAATAATGATTGGTAATTCAAAATTATATTAATGAAAAACAGAATTAAAACAAAACTGCCAAAACTTTTAATATTCAGTTTGAACTGGAGCTTGGATAAGGAGGCTCATAGTCTCATGAACAATGCATATAAATTGTGTAAATATTGAATTTTCTTTTATGGGTGGAATGAAGCCAGCTGTTTTGAAAACGTCAGATTTTCTCTTTTGCAACTAAATTACTCTCTCGCCATATTCACTGGTGTAAATCTAGATGAATGGCAACCCTATGTATGCCACTTAATATTAGTATACGTACCTTTCTGAATTTTTTATTATACAGAAAATTCTCATATTATGGAGCCCAAAGAAATACAGTGTCAAGAATTGCGATCATCTAAGAAATATGTATCATTGTTTGGAATTAGGGGATAACAGCCTTGTTGCTAATGGTCCCAATCAACCCATTTCAATCAATCAAGGCATTATTATTATAAGCACAAAACTGTATAAATTTTTTATTTATTGTTTCAGTGCCCAGAGAAAACTAATCAAATTACCATAAAATCTAAGGTTAATCAATTAATGGTTAAAGAACAATTCAGGAAACAAACATTTCCTTTGAACCGACTATATTCGTTAGCCACTTGCCCAATGCATGCTAAAATTATTTGTTATCTTTTAATACTTCATTTAATACAAATTTAAATCTACAGTTACGTACAACTTACATTTCCAACATAGATAGACCGGGAGTCGATTTCAGCCTTTTCTTCAGGGCTCAAAGCAAGGAGTCCTATTCAAATAAAAACATTATCAACAAACAATTGAGAATTTAAAAAAAAAAAAAAATGAATCTGAAGATCTGCTTTCACAACAGTTAATTATACAGGGTGTCCAGGCTAAAGTGTTCAAAAGTAGCGGCTTGCACCGAGAGAACCATTACAAAAAGATTTATGAATTTCAGTTGCATTAAAGAAGGTAGATTCCTTTTCAGATTAATTAATTTCAATGGAAACACTATTTGTGGTTCCATAATCAAGCTATAGTAATTGATTTCTTGTAAGCGAGTCATTTGAGACGCTGTTAAATCAAATGCTGAAAACTTGAGCAATTTCCATTAATCCAAATAGGGAACATTTTACTCCTGAGCAATCAGTTAAAGAAGCCTGAAAGCAAAAAATATTTACCATGTTGAAAAGTAGTAAAGCATGTAGCTTCTGCAAAGAGCAGTTGTTAAGAGTACACAGGCACAACCTAGATAAAAAATATGGATGGCACAGAACTTTCATAGCCAATCATGTGTCCTTCTCTCAGTTTCACCCATTACTTGTTGACACGTTTAGACAGAAATCCTACATGGAGGTTAGCTCCCCCACTTGCAAATAGAAGTGTAACTCACCTGGAGTACTATGAGCCATTTTTTCAACTTCATTTTGCATTTGCTTAATTTTTTCAGCTTCCTCTTCCATTTCTTTCACACGAGCTTTTATCATTTCCAAATCCTAAAAAAATAATTCACTGTGTTTAATGAATAGGGTCAGGTGGGGTAAAATGGGTCATTTTATAAATAACTCGATGTAAATAAAATTGAAATTGATTTTTTTAAACAAATATTTGTAATATTATTTATCAATATGTTGGCAAGATTTTTCATTTTCAAAAAAGTTAGTTTCATGACTATTCCAACATAAAAAGATTTGTTTACAAGCTGTGGATGGTGGTGTGCAAAACACATGGTTTACTAACTTCTGAAAATCCCTATATTTTAATAAATAACAGTGGAAATTTGAAGTATTTTCTCATAAAAGAAGCTTTGGAAAACATCTCAAGCCAATCAAATAAGAAAAATTTTAAATATTTTCTTTTTTATTTCAATCTGTTTTAGATGGGGTAAAATGGGTCATAGTTAGGCTTAGCTGATTTTTTTTGTATAGCTCTACTGCAGTATATTTTGTTAAATTTAAACTGTAAATTTAATTTTAAAATGTTACATATAAACAGTGTTAATTTAACAACTCTATCACCTGTACAATCAAGTGCCACTAAAGCTGCTATTATTAATTCTAAAAAGAAAAGAAAGAGTCCAACACAGAGCTAGAGAAGAAATGACAGAACCCGATGTAATTGAACATCTTCATGAAGAACAATTAGAACGACTTAAAAAGAAAAATATGAACTTTGAACTGAAACAGTTAAAACATGAACAGAAAAAAATCTCACTCCACAACAAATTGATCTGATTGCAAGATGGTCAAGAATATAAGTGAACTTTTTCCTGGCAAATGGGTAGTTATTGAATATAAAGGAAAAAGTCTATGAAAAGATTTGTTGGTCAAATCACACATATTGATGGTGCTGATATACGTGTGAAGTATGTGAACAAATCAAGAATAGGGGATTTTTATGTTTTTCCTGAAAAAAGAGGACATTGATAGAGTAGAAAAAACTGATGTTGTAAAAGTTTTAGAAGAGCCATTTTGCAATAACCGTGAACAATACTACTTTAAAATTTGAATATTGTATTGTTTATCAGATTATGTAACAGACCACCTTTTTATTTTAATGTATTTCCTAATAAATATATTCTTTAAGCATCATTTTGCATTCATGACCCATTTTACCCCAAGATGGGGTAAAATGAGTCAAAGCTATTTAAGCTAAGTTTAATTAATTTAATTAAAAAAATAATTGTTAAAATTACATAAAAATGTCCTGAAGGAATGTAGTGTCAAGATGCAATTGAGAAAAAAACAGGAAAATTTTATGATTTTATTGCTACAAAACTTTGAATGTGAAAATATCTAAAAATTGACCCATTTTACCCCACCTGACCCTAACTAACGAGTAAGAGAAAAATAAAATCTAAAATTCATGCCAGAAGTGATTGTAATCCGATTCTTACGAAGCCTTAAAAATTATTACGGAGTAAAAATCCAACGCGATTTCAAATAATTCAGGATATCAATGTGATACAGATACACATTTTTTTTTTTTTCAAAAAACTACACAAGCAAAGTAAAAAATACCTTAAAAAGTTATTAAAAGTTTGTTAATGTTTCACTACATTATTTCAAACCTTACTTATCTTTATGGTTTCTCAAAATTTTCAGAAATTATTATTCTTTTGACAGGAAGGCCTAAGTTCTGAGAATTTTGCTAGCAATTGGAATTTTAGTACGATCGGCAAGATATTTTAATGTAGACAACAGCTTTTCATTTAATTCTACAATTATAACATTAGAGCTTGAAGCATGCTTGTTAACAGGCACTGATGAGGAGAACTGCCAGTAAGAAAAGAACAGTTCATGGAATGTATAAAATTTTGGCAAGCTGTCCACCTATTCAACTTATCACCGAGTAAGGTCCCAAAGAGATTTTTCCAACATAAGAACTTTACTCACATTTTTGCTTAATGAGGATAACTATTTCACAGTCTGCATTGTCTCTAAACTATCACTGTACAAGGATGCTTACATTCTGTCATGATATCATCCATGCAATTCATCTCTGAATAATACAAAAATTGAGAAATACTTAAACTTGGAATTTCAGCCATATCTGGACCACAATCAATCTCTTTGGATCTAAATGAATCATATTTCAAGGCTGTTACAGCCAACTCTGAACAAAATTAGTAGCCTGGCAAGTCAAAAATAGTCATTTATACAGAAAAATAACAGGAAAGCCAAACAAGGAAAGTCAGTATTCTCAACATTCATAAATAACAGAAATTTAAGAAAATATTCCTGATAATCAAATGCAGCTTTAAAATTACTTATAGATAAATATTATGTGGGGTAAAAAGAGTAGAAATACCCTACTTTTAGCTTTTCACTTAAAAAGTATTGTCAAAATATTTTTTAAAACCTTTTTTGTTTTTTCTATACATTACACATCTTAAGAGCAAAATTAAGTAAGTTTAATTAGTACTTTGATATATATATGTTTGCTGGGAGATAGTTCTTAACCATATGTTTTGTATATACCCATTTTATCTCCATGCAGGTGAAAATGGATATACTGTGGGGTAAAATAGGTATGCAAATCTGATACAGTAGCAAATGCTAAAAAAATAAATTATTTGTTGCACTACAGTGATATAATAACAGTAAAAGTCAGATTTAAAAAAATGTTTTTTTTTTTTTTATTAATTAATTTTTTAAAAAAAGGCTCAACTTATACAGTAAAATTTGGCAAAAAATAAAATAGGTTCTCTCCCCCAACATATATATGTTATTTCTCAAACAATTAATGGCCTCTGTTATTAAATTGTGGCTCATTCACTTTTTATTATTTGATCATCCTTGCTATAATTTGTGTCATCTACAGCCAGAAAAATGAAAGTTGCACCTCTTAAATTTTTCAAATGTTTCATTTTATAGGCATCTCCTTCAACAGCCTCCTCAAATATAATGCTTTTACCTTTATATATATATATATATATATATTCTGCAAGGAAATAGCAATGTAATTTCCTTGCAGAAGACTTTGCCTCACAGCTGTATTTTCAGTAATATCATTTCGAGATACTTCTGCAAGGAAATTACATTGCTATTTTCTCTTTCAATTTTTAGCCTTTCTATTACATCTTCACTTGTTAAAATTTCACCAGGACTTGTCCGCACACATTTGCATTCTTGCTTTGAATTATTCATGTATGCAGTTCTGAAATTTGAAGCTTTTGGGGATATTGCTGACAATTTTGCGCATTTCAAATCTTTGTATGTTGAAGAAATTGTGCTTTGTGATCTACACACTCTTGAGGTGAAGACAAAGACAGGTTCTGAGAACTTGAAGGCATATCAGAGAAAACAGAAACATCTGGTTGCAAACTTTCGTCATCTGCCAAAGAAAGTGCTATTTTGCATGGAAGCTTTTAGGTTTTTAACTATACACTTTAGATCCCTCTGATAACCACATCTTGCCATAAATTTTTAAGATTAAACAATTATGCGCTTCTCATCACGAGAGAAAACTGGAAATTTTCCTGATAATTTATGTGCAGGATTTTTTAAAAACTAGTTGAGATATGGAATATTTATCTTTCATTAATTTTCAATTTGTCATAAATGAATTATTTAATTAAAGAGAAAAAATCATGCTGTATCTACCCTACACAAAAAGCAGAATGTTAAACATAACCATATATCCATTTTCTAAATAAGCAGACATGACACAAGCTTGGAACAAAAAAGCAGAACTTCATAAATAATGAATCATACCACACTAAAATACTGAGAAGTAAAATAAGTATGATTAATTAAACAATAAAATAAATTTATACAAAAAATGCTTAAGATATTAAAAATATTGCAGAATTACAATATAAAAGAAAAATAAGAATGATAAAATCTGATGCTGAAAAATCCGAAATCCACGTTTCTGCAGAAATGTCTCAAGTAAGAGATTAAAAAAAGAGATGTACTTCGTTCAGTTACGTATTGCTGTCAACTCGTTCGTAGCTATGCGCATTCCATAGATAGTAGTTCTATGGATCTTTTAGAAGTAACTTTCAGGGCGCCATCTGTTGATTATATAGGCTAAAACTAAACCTTGCAAAATTATATTAAAAGAAATAGATTAAAACAAAAAAATTACATTTTATACAAATGACTAGATTATCTTTATGACAGTAGTATTCATCACTGGTATTTGTGATTTTTTGATATTGCGTAGTAAATAACAGTTCATCGAATATTTCTTCATCCCTAGGCTCAGTAAGCCAGGTTCAAACTGAACGAAGAAGCAATCGGATTGGTTATTTATATTTACATTACATTCC
>BGPR01009259.1:0-28886 GCA_013235015.1 Araneus ventricosus | reverse complement strand
ACCCCCCTCTCCCCATTGCAAGAAGCAACAGTTAGAAATGTCAAAAAAATATATGCATTATGACCATAATAAGAATTCCTCTACCATCTGGTACTGAAGAAAGCTAGAACATAGGTATTAATTTGTCAGTTTAATATTACCACCAATGAACTGAAATAAAGAAGGCCAAAATAGACTCAATAGAAAAAAAAACAGGTTTTGAAATTTGGCACAGTTGTTGGTGTTAGTATCTCCTGCAAACTGGCTACCTGAGAAAGTCCCCACTAATGAAAAAAATTAATATGAATAGGCTACTTTTTTACACCCAAAATTGCACTTAATATTAATAAGCAATCTCAAATGAATGACTCATTAGGTTTCTTATGGATTTGCCGTCATGAAATTTCTCTACCTATTTTCTAGGAAAAATCTGGCAGTCTCCTGCTGAATAAAGCCCGCTGCAATCGTGATTAGTGCAATCTCGCTTACTTTTCTATTAAGTATGACTGCACTGTGACCAGGCTACTGAAATACATTCCTGGGATAATCTAAGTGATGTTACAAAGTTGCCTGTGCTCTGGAAAATGGAACTGCTGTAGTTCTTTCAAGATTCTGAATTGCTTTTGGGTTTCACCACTAATCCAATAAATTTCTTTGTTTGTGCCAGCCTGATTTGAAGTCCATTCAATCCACAAACTATTCAACAGTAAATAATATAGAACATATATTTTCACAGAAATTACATGAGAATGTTGATTAGAGAAAATACCTACATTTTTTTTTTTACCATACCAAGAGTATCACTAAAATTAGTAAATTGTTGCTGAGGTAGATTTTCAAACAATAAAGAAATAATATATATATTTTTTAAAAAGAAAGAGGTCATGTTATGAAAGTCTTAAGGAAATGTATAAATAGTCAAAACCATAGTTCTGGGTTAATGTAGTAATACAACTGAACGGGGCAATGACTGATGAAGTGAAGTGAAGTTATATTCATGTTTTCTGTCTGCGGCTTAGCATTTCCGTAATATTTGTCAATCTTGTGTTCGAAATAATTTGTCTTCCAGTTTATTTTAGTGTATATTTTATTTCTAGGAAGTGTACCCTCCAACATTTATTAAGTGAGTTTTATTTATATATTGACTTTTGCCACTTTAATTACATAAAACTTAGTTTTTTACAGGTCGTACCTAAAACTGGTATTGTGTTAAGAATACCAGTTTTAGGCAAAGTGTTATTGTGTTAAGTCTTTGCTTTTTTAGTCAAAATTTTTTGTTGTTGTATTTTACATAGATTTTTCAATGATTTGCTGTAATATTTTATGCGAGTTTACATTTATCAATTACAAAATATTGTTCATTAAAATCCTTTTAACTGTAATTTCATTAACTAGCATTGTCCATATCGTCTTTAGAACTTTTATGTCTGTATTTCGAAATTCATTCTGATAAATTGTATTGGAGATTTTACTGCTGCGAAATAGTATAAAACGCTCTTAATTTTTCTAAGAAAGTTACTTTTAACAGAATTTAAAAAAAGGCATTAAAAAGATTATAGAAATTCTTATGGATGTAATCTCGCCATTTGTTAAAAAATCGGAAGTAAATGATTAAAATTTTATCATGCCACATATTTTAAAAAAATCATCTTTATTTTTCGTGAAAATTTTGTTTACATATAGAGTTATTTTTATTCAGCTGATGTTAATTTCTTTTTAGAAATTTAGTCACATTTTAGATGAAACTTGGTTGATTCTTGAAGTTAACAAACATTGCTTTTCAACTTCTGATTTAAACTTAAAGCATTCGCTTCCACTTAAGTGAAACATATTTGGACTCGTATATTTTGGAGGAATTAAATGGCTGTCTCAGTTGAGCAAATTCCATGTTAAATCCGTTTCTATTGTCACTGTAGCTGCTAAGGAGTGATGTAATTTGATTACTTTTAATCAAAAGAGGTATTCTTTGGATGTGTGGAATGAGTAAGCATAATTTTATTCCCGCAGTTTTACTTGACTGAAAACATGTTGCTGTTTTGCTTGCCTTCATCATTCAGTCTTGGCTTCATCGTAATTTTATATAAAATGATTTGATTTATTTTATAATTAATTAGAAATATCAGCCAAATGTATACTTTTAATTATAATCTTGGAATACTTAAAAAAATATTAAAAACTACGAAGATAAGTTTTCAGTTTCTGTGTAAGTTCAAATACTGGAAGGGAAACAAATATTTGAATGTTTATTCCTTCATTTTAGTCCATTGAAAACTTCCCAAGCACTTAAATTGTTTTGAAAGTATTTTCATTTTTATGAAATAAAATAAGCTTGCGTGTTACACAAAAAAAAGCAGGAATTCTATATTCTAAGACATTTCTCTAAACCAGTCTAAAATATCTGTTGGTAAATTCCGTGTAAATAATATAAAAATATTCAAGATCATATTTTGCCAGGGACTTGGCGAAGGGGGGGTAGGGGGGGTGCCCCCCCCCCCCCCCAGATTTTTCTGAAGTCGGCAAATTTTGAAAAAGTAATCGAACGTATTATTTTATTCTACGTATCCATGACATTTGCAGAATTATTTATTGAAACGCTGAAAAAAACAAAGTGAAGTTTTATTTACTAAGTCAGTTTTTAAATTCTCTTGCAGACCATTGTTGTCGCCGAGAGGGAACCGTTCCGACTACGAATTCAAGGGTATGCGTGGCGTGACTATTGTTAACTGACCGGGGTTCGGGCAAACTTTCCCTTCTGTAGTAAAATAAAGATAAATTTTCAATGCAGTGAAGGAAATGAGACGCCACTGTTTTGTAGATCCCGAAATTTTCCTTGCCCATCTGTAAACAGCGGCAGCGTTCTTCTCTAGACTTTCTAGTGTACTCCCTAATAAAAGTGTCACCCCCCTACAAGGCCGAAACTGCCGAGTTTTATTACACTGAATCGGGGAGCACGGCAAGTCGATATTGCCGACAAAATAACTACACACCGAAATCGGTGTATGTTTACAGACAGACGAAGCGATAGACATATATAATTTCAGAAAATGTTTTTTTTTTTTTTTTCGTATTCGGGTACTCTAATGTAGAAAATCATCAAAATCTCGATGTCGAATTTTTTGGCGTTTTTATAATATTTTTTTTTTTTTTTACTTTGCATGTGAGAAAGTAAAGAGTTTTTAATGCAAATATCCTCATCTATCTTACATCTTTATTGCTTTTTTCTTTCAGATGAGTTAAAAGAGAAAATATCAATACTACGTTTTCTTAATATCTTAGAATTTAAAAAATATTAATTCGATTAGAAGAATTGAGTAACAATAATCAAAAAATGAAAAGACAGTTTAAATTTTAATGTTTATTGTGGGCTTATTTTTCATATTTTTATATAAAAGAAAATATATATGAAAATTTTTCCACCACATAGAAAAGGAATAAATAAATATTTAAATTTTTTATAATATTGATTTAAGAAACTTTGAGAGATGCTAACAATTTTTAATAACATTCATTTAGTATGTTAGCATTCATCATATATTTATAAAAAAAATTATTTTATATAAAAATTTTGTTAATTTGATATACAAGCCGTAATGATGCAATTTATTATACAACAGGAGAAAAATATTAACTCGGCGTGAAACATAATTTAACCTTTCCTTGCTAAGCTTATATGAATGAATGGATTTCTTTTCTCTCCAACTTTACTATAATTTTTTTTCTATTATCGATTTTTTTATATACAGGAAGAAACTTGACTAGCAGTAACATTAAGTGATTACATTGAAGCATCTTCAATCCTGAGAGTGTAAAATTTAGCCTCTTAAAATATGCAAAGTTGTTGGCTGCTAATAATAATTACATTATTCAAATGCTAAACTGTTTCAGGAATTTTAAGAAATGCCGCAATCTTATGCTGCTGACCTCAACAACAAACTATTGCTTGAAAATAAAGTATGGGAACTTTTTATATTCCTTTTTCTCTATTAAAAATGTGCATTCCCTAGATTTCAAAAGAAAAGATGGTCATAAAAAAGCTTCTTTAAAAATGAAAGGCTAAATATTTTTGAACTATATATGAGGAGCTTTCTGACAAAAGTGAACATATACGCTTTATTCTAAAAAGCGTTTTGTTAGAATTTTCTCATCTGAGTACCTAACTGTACGAGGATGCAGAATCATTCAATTTTGTCTCAAAACTTATTTTTTCCCCTTTGTAAAATTACCCAAAGTTCTTAATTCTTTAGCGAAACTAAAAATATCCACTTCTAAACCAAGTTTGTAAAATGGATATGTTCACTTTTGATTTTTAAAATTTTTTTAATCTTTCTGTAACATCTTTATTTATTTTTTTTGTGCGTCTTTGTGTTTAATGCTAGAAAAATATATCTAACTCTCATTACGGGGGGTGTTCTTTCTCTTATGTAAAATGTCAGCATTTCTCTTCCAAAATCTTGATAATTATGTTCAGAAACATTGAAATATACCACATAAAGAAACAAATACACAAAATAATCCTTTTTCCAACCCTGGAAGCTTCTGCGAGCAGGACAGTTTAAGAATCCTGTAATTTCATGGTGTCTTCGGATTGCACCATTCATGAAAAAAAGGGGTGGAAGTAGACTGACAGATTATGATCGGTTGTTTTTACATCACAAAAACCCCTAACTTCTTATTGGGCAGGAAACTCGAATGGACACTATCCTGAACAGTGGTAAAAGTTAAAGACAACATAAAGAAATCTCAATCCAGAAAGCGGGATTGGAGCTGATAAAGTACAGTGCAACTTTTATACAGCAAACCTGCTTTGCTGTAGGTGAATTAAATCATTATTCATCTGCGGAACTTGGTTAATTCAAACATTTTTTATTCGATTTTTTCTATATTCTTAAAATTTCTATATGCGTAATGCCTAAATATAATCTGTAATTCGAATTTATTTTGCTTACTTAAATGTCAAGAATGAAAATTGTAAATTCTTTTATATTTCTAAATTGCTTTCGTCCTTACTTTGTATGCTCATCGATCGTGAATAAATAACTTTTTAAGGTTCTTTATTGACTCGAGTATCCAATCAAAACAACAATTAAATATTTCTCACTTTTTGAATTATTTTAAATTTAAGCTTTAAGTAAGTTTATTAACATTATTTTTAAAAAATCTATAAATATTATTACTTTGTTAATTAAGACTTCACACTATTTATTTATTCATTATGTATTCTTTATTAAAGGTGTTAAATTTTAAAAATAGATTTTTTTGCCTTTTTTAGTTAAAATTGCCGTTTTCTCATGCTGTATTCACTTTTGCACAAAGATTTTCTAAATTAAATTCGAATTAGCCAAGTTGCACTGCTTTTCATTATTTTACATTGCTTTTTGTTGCATTAATTATTTGTTTATTTAACATGATTTGTTTTAATAGATCTAAAAAATTTGCAA
This sequence comes from Araneus ventricosus, assembly GCA_013235015.1. Lineage (NCBI taxonomy): Eukaryota > Metazoa > Arthropoda > Arachnida > Araneae > Araneidae > Araneus > Araneus ventricosus. The sequence goes on along the minus strand of BGPR01009259.1, from coordinate 23,469 downwards.
ATTTATGTATAGATATTACTAGCGGCAGTTTGCAATTTTTCAAGTACTCGGATGAGCTTTTTCCGTTCGAATGCCGTGTATAGTAATAAACGGAAATTCAAATTGAGTTGAATTTCAAAGCAGTGTTTTTTTTAACATCGAGATTAGTGATATAACGAATAATAATTTGGCCAAATACCTACTATGTAAAAACATTTCACTTTTGATTCTAAATAAAATAATTTTCAAATTTTAAATATAAAAAATTAAAGATTAATAAAATTGATATTTTTATTGTTTGCATATTTAAAAAAATTAACACCTTGGATGTGTTTTTTTCATAATATTTTAAATATCTGAATTACAATAATTATTTCAATAATAAGAAATGACCAAAGGAGGGATCTTTCATACTGTGATTTTTTTTACTGTCCACATCTATGAATGAAATTTAGTGGCATGATATGTTAAGCACCCAAGGATTGATTATTATCCGTATTATTTAAATATTATATGTATGTATATTATTTATGTATCAGAACGTATTATTTATGATTAATTGAATTTAATGATGGTAAGAAATAAAATTCAGTTCAAAATAATTATAGTGATAATGAAATAATTTATATTAATAAAATTGGACTGTATTTCTGATATTTTCATTATATTGGCCAAATCGGGCTATATGGCGATTCAGAAAGTCTCGAGGTGAGGGTGCTTCTAAATAGCGCTTTTCTCTGCGTCTGTTCTTATACTAGGGTCATGCACTGGAATCTCTCTTGCGGCTTCGTTAATATCTATTATCTATTTTGTTCAAATATTTTATGGCTATATTTTAAATAAATCCCAAATGGTGTTGTGTTTCAGATCTTTAAGAATAAATTTAGTTTCTGAGGACATTTGTGATATCTTTGTTGTAGTGCTCACAGTTTTTCTGATGGGTTGCACCCACACACATACATTGGGAAAGCACAGCTAATCAATGGTCGCAAAAGTGGTTTATAGAGGATGAGTTAATTGTCCATCGAGAGATAGGACTTCCTACCGAGGAGGGAATAAAATCGTGCCTTTGCTAAGCTAAATTTTGTCTTTATTTTTTAAATGTTCTTTTTGAAGGCAGGTCTTTTGTCTTTGTTTGAGCCCTTAGATATTTCGTATCCTCATCATTGAAAATGATATTATGCATCATAGCAGGAACATGTATGTATATTAGAACTATAAAAATATTTGTCTTTTAAGTGTTGAAGTTCATCATGAGAGTCGGCATTTTTTGGTTCCCCCCCCCCCCCCCATATGTGAGACGCTCGCCACGTCCCTGTATTTTGCTGAAACAATCTGCAAAGAAAGGTCTTTGGAGAAATTGAGAATGAAAAATGGACTAATTTTTAGTAGTGTATATTGATCTATATAGAGGACTTCATACAGTATGACGACCTTTTAGAAACAAAGCTTTTTAGCATAATATTTTGCAACTGTAAGCAATCTCGTAAGATAAATTAGCAGTTATATGCTGATGTATAAGTGATTCTTAACACCTGCATATTAAACTGTTCTTAAACCTTACCCAATTTTACTTTGATTGAACTACAGTTTTTAACTAAAAGTCTGATAATTTATATTTTAATAAATTTTTAAAGAAAAATTGATTCTTTTATTATTCAGTTGTTGGTTATATAGAAAACTCTAAGCATATTTTTGAAAAATACGGAAAATGTTATGAAAATTGAATATTGAACATGTGCATCAAAGCATTAACAAAATAATGGGAAATATTACTAATTATTTATATTGCAGAGGTTGGAACTATGTGATGTATAAAAAATATTCTTTCTCTGAATGTAATTTTAATATTAAAACATAGTTTTTGTTTTTAAAATTTTACAGAATATCAGAAATGTGAATCCTTTGTGATGCACTGAGAAGTGAACCTTTTTAAGAGGAAAATTCATGCAACTTGAATCCTAAAATATTGCACATAAATAATTGCTGTTTTTTTTTTAAATCAAACATCAGCATGTTAGAATTATGGAAATAAAATGAAATTCACATTTCGATATCTAAACGTTAATGGAATTAAATTCATAATTTTGGCAATCCTTGAGAAATGAATTTCAAATAAATTGCACATTGCATGTCTATAAAGATGGTAAAATTTTATTTAATGTGCCAACTCTACAGCAGAAAATTAATTCAATATCATAATATTTTATTTCCAACAAAATTATCATATTAATTGGGGGGGGGGGGAAATCAAATAAAACTATGATACAATACAATTTCTGGAGTTCATGCTGAACAAAACCTCAAAAGAGCAACTTGCTTACTACGGAGCCGACAGATGACCCATTAACGCATATGGCGATTTTAAAAAAATATCTTTCTAATAAATGGGAAAGCGTTGAATTTTTATATATATATAAGGTAAATGCTCCAGTAGTGGGCCACTTAAGGGTATTTCCTCAATTATCATCTAAACTTTAGAGAAGTTTTGCTAATCTATATTTTTTTATGGTTCAAACTCTTTTCTAAAATAATAATCACCTGAAATATCAAAATAATTGTCATATAATTTTTTCAAAATTAAAAAATTAGATCACTCCTATGCACCAGAAGTGGGCATAGCAAACTTTTGATGTACCAGTAGTGGACATACCAAAAGTGGACCACCCAGATTTGTCAAATGTGTTAAAGAAAAAAGAATAAAATCATTATCTAGTAATAATAACAATACATTAACATTATACACTATAAAAAATACAATAAAAATGGCTTGATATAGATGAAATCTTTTATTTATAGATTCTAGTTGCATGATATTTACATTTTTTCTCTAACAGCCAATTTTTTTATTAAAGGTATATGTTAATTGTCGATCTTTCATTTTAAGTTCTGGTTAGGGCATTATGGATATTAAATCTTGATATTTTATGTTGAATAAATCGTTTTCAACAATTACAAAATCCTTTTTTTTCTTTGTAGATTTATAGTATATTTTATAGCAACTGAGCGAATGCTATGTCCCTTTTCTACCTCATTAACGGCAGCTATTAAGTTATCTTCCGAATAATGTTTTTCTCTCCTTTCCATTGTTCCAAAATAAAAATTCAATGGTCAATAATATAAAATATTTATTAAGTAATTGGTCAGAATATTCCAGTAGTGGGCCATGTGGCCCATTACTGGTTCTGATAAAAATAAAGCAAATCCAATTATATAAAAAGATTTTACAAGATATAACCTTTTTTTAAACATCACAAAATAGTCTATTTGAGAGAAAGCATGTGCTCCAGTACTGAGCCCCCTAGGCCCACTACTGGAGCATTTAGTAAAACATTGATCCAAAAGTGGGCCACCCTTCACTATCCATAAATTATTATTATTTTATTTAATGATAGTTTATAATACATTCAGTATATAATCAAATAATATCAATAACAATTCATTTTAAAAACAAATAGAATGTATGCTAAAAAATAGTTGAATGAAGAGTTGCCTCTTAAGGAAATCACTAAGAATAGGCTTAAAATGCTTCTCTCAGAGACCAACTTCAGCAACAAACTTTCTAGCTCCTAACTAAACAGGAAATGAAGACTGCGCCTTTGGTATTTAGTTGATAAGGGTTTCAGACTATCAGAGGCAGATCTCTTATCTCGTTGGAATGTTGAAATTTCTTGTTTTTTCAACTTAAAAATTCAAGTGGCCCACTACTGGAGCACTTACCTTATATATATATATATATAGTTTTCCCACATTTAGTGTATTTTTTCCAATTTGGGCCTCCGAAAGTTTAAGGTTAAAATTGGAGGGAAAAAATTTTACTGCAACTGAATTTATATCATTGAAAATAATTTTCTCTATATTCAGATGATGTAAAAATCAGTTTTCTGCTATTGTATTTTTGGAGGTTATCAAGGAAAAATTTCTTTTAATTTAAAATTTCAAGAAAAAAAAAAAAAACAGCTCGGAGGTACAAATTTCCACTTTCCAAATTATGTTTGAGCATAATTTTGTAGCTGTAGGTTTAATGGTCAGTAGATTGCCAACACATGCACACTTTTCCTTTATTATAGTAAAATATAAAAATAGATATAAAATTTAAAGAATAATTATATGGATATTAAGACAATATAGGATAACCTTGAATGCTGATGGACCAGATGCTTTGTAGACTATGAAATATTATATATATTCTCATTAAATAATAATACATGTGAAATTTTGGGGGTGAGAAAATTTCTCTTAAAGCATTATTGACATTACGTTTAATTTATTGAAGAGCTGGAGATTTTACCAATATTCTTTACATTCCATGAGCCATTCTCTTTCTGTTAACAGTTCTTCTCCATCACATGTCAGTATTATATATTTCAGCCTCAAATCTAATACTTAAAAGGTAAAATGAAAAGCCATTTTCAACTAAATATCTGGCTAATCAGACTGAACTTTCAATTATTAACTAAAAAATATAAACACAGCAATTCTCCCTCAATACTAATCTTTTCAAGAAAAAACTAAATTTATTTTTAAAAGTTAAGAAACTAAAATGGTAAGCAATTGTATGAATTGACGCCAAAAACATGAATATATTATGTCAGATTTTTACTCTTGGCAGTTTTCCAACTACCATTTTAAAAATTATACCAAAACATGTAAATTTGCTATTCAAAATTGAACCCACTCCACAATTTATGCTACAGCTTAATTATAAAGCAATTTATTTCAGAAAGATACAACTTTATTATTATTGTAATTTCTCACTGAAACGGATGTCTCGAAATGAGTATTTTAGAATTGGTTTCCATTTAGATTACTGAGCACAAATCATAATGTTGTTCATTTTATTACCAAGTAGGATCTAAAAATTATATATAAAGATCTGTGTGAAAAAGTACTCTTCAAAGTTTTTGAATTTTATATGCAGTTTCTTATTATAAGAGCTCAAATTATTTTGTTGCAGAAATGTCTGATGAAATTACAGATAATGATGTTATCAGTGCAGTTGATAATGGCATGCCAGATGCCGATGATCTCAATGCCACTAATCAGACTGACGAAATGGAAGATCCAGTAAGATTTTTTTTTCATTTTTTTATCTTTATGAATCATTTGTATTTTTTTTTTTTGTATAGCACTGTTATTTTATTGACTTACTTCCACACCAATGGGCAAAACTTCACGTCTTTAGATTTTTTTTTAATGCTAATTAGCACGTTAGATGAAAAATAAAAATTTTACAAATTTTGAATGTTATCTTTAATGAGGGAAACTCAAGAATGATTTCACCTAGAGACCTGGATAAAAGTTAAATTTTAGGTTTGCAGCTGTTCCTCTCCTCTTTGCATTGCCAATTTTTTGTCGCCAAGAGCAAGATGGTTTGGCGATGCAAGAACATTTGTTTTGGGTGTGCAGTGAACATTTTATTGTTCTCTTGTGCATGCAATGCCTGCGGCATCACTAGTGGGTTTTGGGCAAATTTTTTAAACTTAAAAAACAACAGTGGGCTCGCTTTCAGCAAAGCAGGAACCTAATAGCTACTAGTAGTTTTTTTTTTTTTTTAAATTCCAAAAACGAGAATTTCCGCAGTGTAAACACATCGCTAAACCATTTTCCTCTTGGCAGCTATGAATCGGCAATGCAAAGTCAAGAGGAACGGCTGCATACCTTAAACTTAACATTAACCGAGAACTGGTTTTGACTATTTGTATTTCTTAAGATATATAACATGACCTCTTTCTTTTTTAAAAATATATATATATATTTCTTTATTGTTTGAAAATCCCTTTCTCAGCAACAATTACACCAAATTTTATGGTGATACTTTTATGGTATCGTAAAAAAAAATGTAGATATTTTCTCTATCAACATTCATGTAATTTCTGTGAATATATATATATATATATTGTTACTGTTTGGACGGGTTTGTGGATTGAATGGACTTCAATCAAGACGGCACAAACAGAAATTTATTTGTAGTTGATAGAGCAAAAACATTCCAGTCTTTGAAAGACTACAACAGTTCAAACCAGCACAGAACACAGGAAAAACTGAAAACAATGCGCCCAAATTGGCTTAGACACTCGGCTAAATTCAGTACCTCGTCACCGACGATCGCGAGTCATACTCAATGAAAGTAAAACAGGAATTACACTAATCACGATTGCAGCGAGGCTTTATTCGACAGGAGACTGCCGAATTTTCTAGAAAAGGGTAGAAATTTCATGACGGCAAGTCGCAAAAAACCTCGCTAAGTCATTAAATTTACAGAATTTGTAACAATATTAAAGTGCAATTTGAGTATAAAAAGTGGCCTCTTCATATTAAATTTTTTTCATTCGATGGGGACTTTCAGTATGCCATTTAGGACACTACCCCCAACACCAACAACTGTGCCAAATTTCAAAACACCATTTTTTTTTTCTATACGTCTATTTTTGGCCTTTGAATGGACTAAAGTGAGTGGTAACATATTAAACTGAAGTGGACAAATTAATGCCTATGTTATGTGTTCTAGCTTTCACTGCCAGTACCAGATGATTGAGGAATTCTTATTATAGTTGCATAAGGGCAGTAGCACACTAGCTTATATTTTGTCACCAAGGGAGAGCAAAACCGCTTCTAGGGCGTTTGAACCGGTTTTATTAGCCCGCAAAGCGAAGATGGGAGCTTTCGAACAGAACAAAAAACATCCATGCAAGTTCATGGGCGTGAATAACTGAACCAATCGGGTTCGACTCGTCAGTGATGTCACTGAAAACTTAGACACGATTTTCGGGATACACAGAAGCGTGTTAACTTCTTAATTTTTTTATTGAAATAAGGTAGATGATCCAGTTTTTTCCACATTAAGAGAAAATTTGAATTGCAATTTTCACAGTGGATGACTGGTTTAAGTTTTTTTTAAGTCGTACTGACACTATTCTTTAGAAACTTTTATTGCCTGTTAATTAATAAAATCTTTCTCTGGTAAAATATTATATTTTGAGTTATGAATTTTTAAATGATATATCTTAATTTGTACCAGTTTTGGCCACATAATTATCATAATATATAACAGGCATTTCACTTAATATTAAGCAAAAATAAAGCATTTTCATTCAGTATGTATTTTATTACATTTTCCTTCTTTATAGCAAGTTTTTCATTGCATATAAAATAACTGAATAACAAATTTCTTACTTTTCAATCAATTTGGTGTCAAAGTTTTACATTATTTATTTGATATTTTTCTTGTTTATATTTTATAAACATTCAGTAAATTTCTAGTTCTTATATTATAGCTATATTAAGCAAAAATTAAATTAAATAGTATGATTTTTGGAACAAATTAATGCGCCTATTAGTTTGTATCTCTGGTTATTATACATAAATTAAGTCTTAAACGTTATAAAATTTATTAAAAAAGAGGCTAGTACTGTCCCATAAAAGTATTTCCATATATAACCAATCTTTTGTAAATGTTCAAGATATTATGATGAGTCTTCCAGAAGCTACATTTTCACAAAAAAAACAGAGTTTCAGTGACGCAGAAATCTTTTGGTGTGCAATTTGCCAAGTTTAATATTCATTAATTTTGCATTATAAGTATGCATTGAAGCCATGAATAAACAAATATGATGCATTCTATGTTTTATGCTATTCAAAAATGTACTACATTTACACATTTTTTTCGATTTATTTTATTTACCCTACGATGTTAAACTTTGTCACTTGTTACTTAAAAATAAATATTAAAAAAATATAGATAATTAATAAATTTAGAATGTAATATAAATCTTAATATGCAGAGAATACGTATGCATTTTTTTCAAACCAAAAACAAATAAAAAAACAGTTCTTTGAGAATAAACATTCAAAATTTACAAAAGTGGTCCATTGTACCCTGGTCTCCTCTATACATAATATATACAGTTGCATAAAATTTTTTTATTTTTAAAGTGCTGAATTTACCTCTAAGGGCCTCGTAAACCCTAAAGATAATTAATTTTAGAATTAATAGTTATTTCTGACAGTGTGACGATGAAAGATTACAACACTTGTGAGTACTTGATACATGTTCATGCATTTAATTTTCTTGCAAGTCGCATGTTCAGGAAAAATGACCTAATCGTATTTTAAATTACTAAAAAAAGAGTTTGTTTAAGGTGTAGGAATGCATCTTATTGGTTAATATCAAATCAGTTGCAAATAATTGCATTTGGTAATTACAGAGAGAATTAATGATAACACAGATGATAAAATTATAGCAATAGCAAATTTAATATTAACTTCATATTAATTTTAAAATCTATTAAAATATGTATGTTTTCGTTTAAATTTTTTCTCTCAATTATAGCTTTTTATACAGAGATGTGCAATTCTTTGGGTCTGTTTCTTTGCGAAATGTAAACAACAAAAAAAACCCTATTTGCATCGCCTAAAAGGCAATTACACATTGCAACTGTCATCCCTTCTTTGGGGGTTGTCAGATCGTAAAGAAGGGGAGTACAACCCCCTTCGGTCAAGGACATATTGAAGGAGAAACCGCCCATCGAATACTTGCTCTCCCTTGGTGACGAAATATAAACAAGTGTGCTACGGCCTTAATATATATTTTTGACATTTCTGCTGCTGTTCCTTCCAAAGCGCAGCTGGGGAGAGGTCTTTTAAATCTCTTTTACTTCAGACATGGGACATTTCCGCAGAAACGTGGATTTCGGCTTTTTTGGCATCTGATTTTATCATTCTTATTTTTCTTTTATATTGTAATTCTACAATATTCTTAATATCTTAAGCACTTTTTGTATAAATTTATTTTATTGTTTAATTAATCATAGTTATTTTACTTCTCGGTATTTTGGTTTGGTATGATTCATTATTTATGAAGTTCTGCTTTTTTGTTCCAAGCTTGTGACATGTCTGCATATTTAGAAAATGGATATATGGTTAGGTTTAACATTCTGCATTTTGTGTAGGGTAGATACAGCATGATTTTTTTCTTTAATTAAATAATTCATTTATGGGAAATTGAAAATTAATGAAAGATAAATATTCCATATCTTAACTAGTTTAAAAAAATCCTGCACATAAATTATCAGGAAAATTACCAGTTTTCTCTCGTAATGAGAAGCGCATAATTGTTTAATCTTTAAAATTTATGGCAAGATGTGGTTATCAGAGGTATCTAAAGTGTATAATTAAAAACCTAAAAGCTTCCATGCAGAATAGCACTTTCTTAGGCAGATGCCGAAAGTTTGCAACCAGATGTTTCTGTTTTCTCTGATATGCCTTCAAGTTCTCAGAACCTGTCTTTGTCTTCACCTCATGAGTGTAGATCACAAAGCACAATTTCTTCAACATACAAAGATTTAAAATGTGTAAAATTGTCAGCAATATCCCCAAAAGCTTCAAATTTCAGAACTGCATACATGAATAATTCAAAGCAAAAATGCAAATGTGTGCTCACAAGTCCTTGTGAAATTTTAACAAGTGACGATGTAATAGAAAGAGAAAATAGCAATGTAATTTCCTTGCAGAAGTGTCTCGAAATGATATTACTGAAAATACAGCTGTGAGACAAAGTCTAACAGTAGGTGCCTCTAAAAAAAAAAGGGGGTAAAAGCATTATATTTGAGGGAGCTGTTGAAGGAGATGAGATGCCTATAAAATGAAACATTTGAAAAATTTAAGCAGTGCAACTTTCATTTTTCTGGCTGTAGATGACACAGATTATATCAAAGATGATCAAATGATAAAAATTTTGAACGAGCCACAATTTAATAACAGAGGTCATTATTTTTTTGAGAAATAACAGATATATGTTGGGGGGGCCTATTTTATTTTTTCCCCCAAATTTTACTGTATAATTTGTGCATTTTTTAAAATAAATTAATAAAGAAACATTTTTTAAATCTGACTTTTACTGTTAATATATCACTGTACTGCAACAAATAATTTATTTTTTTAACATTTGTGACTGTATCAGATTTGCATACCCATTTTACCCCACAGTATATCCATTTTCAGCTGTGTGGGGATAAAATGGGTATATACAAAACATATGGTTAAAAACTATCTCCCAGCAAACATATATATATCAAAGTACTAATTAAACTTACTTAATTTTATTCTTAAGATGTGTAATGTATAGTAAAAACAAAGATTTTTAAAAATAATATTTTGACAATACTTTTTAAGTGAAAAGCTAAAAGTAGGTTATTTCTACTCTTTACCCCACACAATATTTATTTATATATAAGTAATTTTAGAGCTGCATTTGATTATCGGGGATATTTTCTTAAATTTCTGTTATTTATGAATGATGAGACTACTGACTTTCCTTGTTTGGCTTTCCTGTTATTTTTCTATATAAATGACTATTTTTGACTTGCCAGGCTATTAATTTTGTTAAGAGTTGGCTGTAACAGCCTCGAAATATGATTCATTTAGATCCAAAGAGGTTGATTATGGTCCTGATATGGCTGAAATTCCAAGTTTTTTGTCTCTCAATTTTTGTATCATTCAGAGATGAATTGCATGGATGACAGAATGTAAGCATCCTTGTACAATGATAGTTAAGATACAATGCAGACTGTGAAATAGTTATCCTCATTAAGCAAAACTGTGAGTAAAGTTCTTATGTTGGGAAAATCTCTCTGGGACCTTACTCGGTGATAAGTTGAATAGGTGGACAGCTTGCCAAAATTTCATACATTCCATGAACTGTTCTTTTCTTACTGGCAGTGCCTATTAACATGCATGCTTCAAGTTCTAATGTTATAATTGTAGAATTAAATGAAAAGCTGTTGTCTACTTTAAAATATCTTGCCGATCATACTAAAATTCCAATTGCTAGCAAAATTCTCAGAACTTAAGCCTTCCTGTCGAAAGAATAATAATTTCTGAAAATTTTGAGAAACCATAAAAATAAGTAAGGTTTGAAATAATGTAGTGAAGCATTAACAAACTTTTAATAACTTTTTAAGGTACTTTTTACTTTGCTTGTGTAGTTTTTTGAAAAAAATGTGTTTATGTATCTGTATCACATTGATATCCTGAATTATTTGAAATCACATTGGATTTTTACTCCATAATAATTTTTAAGGGTTCATAAAAATCGGATTGCAATCACTTCTGGCATGAATTTTAGATTTTATTTTTCTCTTACTTGTTACTTATTCATTAAACACAGTGAATTATTTTTTTTAGGATTTGGAAATGATAAAAGCTCGTGTGAAAGAAATGGAAGAGGAAGCTGAAAAAATTAAGCAAATGCAAAATGAAGTTGAAAAAATGGCTCATAGTACTCCAGGTGAATTACACTTCTATTTGCAAGTGGGGGAGCTAATCTACATGTAGGATTTCTGTCTAAAGGTGTCAACAAGTAATGGTTGAAACTGAGAGAAGGACACATGATTGGCTATGAAAGTTCTGTGCCATCCATATTTTTTATCTAGGTTGTGCCTGTGTACTCTTAACAACTGCTCTTTGCAGGAGCTATATGCTTTACTACTTTTCAACATGGTAAATAATTTTTGCTTTCAGGCTTCTTTAACTGATTGTGCAGGAGTAAAATGTTCCCTATTTGGACTAATGGAAATTACTCAAGTTCTCAGCATTTGATTTAACAGCACCTCAAATGACTTGCTTACAAGAAATCAATTACCATAGCTTGATTATGGAACCACAAATAGTGCTCCCATTGAGCTTAATTAATCTGAAAAGGAATCTACCCTCTTTAATGCAACTGAAAATCATAAATCTTTTTGTAATGGTTCTCTCAGTGTAAACCACTACTTTTGAACACTTTAGCCTGGACACCCTGTATAATTAACTGTTGTAAAAGCAGATCTTCAGATTCATTTTTTTTTTTAATTCTCAATTGTTTGTTGATAATGTTTTTATTTGAATAGGACTCCTTGCTTTGAGCCCTGAAGAAAAGGCTGAAATCGACTCTCGGTCTATCTATGTTGGAAATGTAAGTTGTACGTAACTGTAGATTTAAATTTGCATTAAAATGTATCAAATGAAGTACAAATAATAACAAATAATTTTAGCGTGCAGAGGACGATTGGTTAACAAATATAGTCGGTTCAAAGGAAATGTTTGTTTCCTGCATTGTTCTTTAACCATTAATTGAGTAATCTTAGATTTTATGGTAATTTGATTAGTTTGCTCTGGGCAATCAAACAATAACTAAAAAATTTATACAATTTTGTGCTTAAATAATAATGCCTTGATTGATTGAAATGTGCTGATTGGGACCATTAGCAACAAAGGCTGTTATCCCGTAATTCCAAACAATGATACATATTTCTTGGATGATCGCAGTTCTTGACATCTTTGGGCCCCATAATATTATGAGAATTTTCTGTATAATAATAAATTCAGAAAGGTACGTATATTAATATTAAGTGGCATACATAGGGTTGCCGTTCATCCAGATTTACACCAGTGAATATGGCGAGAGAGTAATTTGGTTGCAAAAGAGAAAATCTGATGTATTCAAAAAAGCTGGCTTCATTCCACCCATAAAAGAAAATTCAATATTTACACTATTTACATACATTGTTCATGAGACTATGAGCCTCCTTATCCAAGCTCCAGTTCAAACTGAATATTAAAAGTTTTGGCAGTTTTGTTTTAATTCAGTTTTTCATTAATACTAGCTGCATGGCCCGGCGTTGCACGGGCAATCTTGAATAATGGGATATTCCCGGGCGGAGAGATGTGAGGTCTTGGGATCCATATTTTCATATGCCCGGCTCCGTTTTTTTTTTCAACAAATATTGTCAATTACTTTCCCCAACAAATATAAATATTCTTTCAAATCTAGTCTTTTTATTACTAATTTTCATATGCCCGCATCCAGTTTATTTTTTATTTTTACACATATTGTCGCTAACATAAACGTTACGTTTCCCCCAAAACGTAAAAAATCCTTTGAATCCTATATTGTTTAATTAAAATTTTTAAATCCAACCTTTTAATTACCTTATAACCCAGCATTTCTCGGAATCCACATTTTTTCATATTCCCGCCTCTGTTTTTTCCCCTACAAATATTGTCACTAAGCTTCCCCAACAAACGTAAATCTGTTTGGAATCCTCTCTTGTTGGATTACAACTTTCAGTTCTAGCCTTTTTACTACATTAAAGCAGTTTGGTTTGAATGAAAACGCGAGAATTCTTATGCTTATAAATTAAAACAGATTAGCATGATATTTGTTTTGCAAAAGATAAAATAAAAATATAATAATAATGAAGAAAACGGATAAAAATGAACAAATATTTTCCCCCAACAAACCTAAACGTTGCGAAACACCGTACGACAAAAAAAAGAAAGAAAAATGCAGGAAAATGATTTTTTTTTCAATTGTTAATCCAAACACAGAATAATACAGAAGCTCGCTCAAAAAAAAGAATACCAACTTCCGTTAAATAGATAAAAAATGCAACACCGGATGCGAAAAATAATAGTAGGGAAAAAAAGAATCCGCCGTGAATGAATTCACCATTCTGCCAATAGATGGCAGCACGTCAATTCATTCATTTTGACGTTTTTAATTAATATCTTTTTAACTAATTGTAATTTCGGAATTTAATTGGCCTAAATGGATTCCTTGGATTATTCCCCATCTTTTGGTACTTTCCGCGTGCTTCCCCGTTCAGCGGTTCGTGAGAAGATAGCCAGACATACATACGTATATACATACATACATACATACATACGTTTGTTTACCTTCGAATTTTAATAGGATAGATAATTTTGAATTACCAATCATTAAGGAAAATTGTATCTTCTTTGCTTACTGAAGTCTTAACTTTTCTTTTTTCACTTCAAACTAAGTATAAAACTACTATTTTTATGACTACTGTTATAAAAGAGGGCCACTGGTAGGCAGCTTTTAGAATTTTATTCAACAGTTCCCCCCCCCCCTTCTGGCATATCCGGACCTCAACCAAAATATTATGGTAACTCTAAAACGCTACAGAAAGTTTTGTCTGCAGTTGTCAGAATCGTGTTCCAGGCACTGTACAAATATGTATAAAAGTTTTTACTTTTGATTCCATTTTGTTTTTATTCTTATAACTGCTTGTTAATAGTCTCTATTTAGACTTAATGAGAAAATAATGAAATTAATTTTGTTGTGTATTCTTAAAATGTTTTAGGTAGATTATGGTGCAACAGCTGAAGAACTGGAACAGCATTTTCATGGATGTGGCTCTATAAATAGAGTGACTATACAGTGTGACAAATATAGTGGTCATCCTAAAGGGTGAGTTCTCTGTTAATATTATACGCTTGCTTGTTTTGCCATTGCTTTTTCTGAATTGGCATTTCTTCTAGTGATTGAATTTTTATAAAACATGAAAATCTTTGTGAACATGATGTTTTGCAATTTTTTTTATTCCATGAATCTTTGTAACTTTTCTAATTTGTTGAAGTAATATGTTCTTTGTTTCAATAATCTTAATAGTTTTATAAGTGAAGCATTAGTAATAAAAATTGTAATATTATCTAGTTTTGACACCTGTATAATTGAAAGCCTACATTTTTAATTGTTCTTGTGTAACTTTTTTTTTTATATTTATCATGATGGCTTAGTATTAAGTATTGGTTGATGGAAGATGGTGTATTTCTAACTATTTGAAGGAATATTAACCTGTAATATAGAGTAAAACTCTAAGGTTAGTTTCAGTTCTATAGTGACATTATCATCGCATAGATATTGCTGCTTAAAGCAGAGATATGTGAAATATACTTAACAGCAAAATGAATGAAGGTTACTGTATTAAGAATTGCCATAAAATGGTTTCTGCTATTTGTTTTCTCTCTGTAGGTTTGCTTATATTGAATTTGCTGACAAAGACTCTGTGTCTACATCAACTGCTCTGGATGAATCATTGTTCCGAGGAAGACAGATTAAGGTTGGCATTTTTTATGACTCATGTGACTTGTAATAAAATCATCCTTTTCCTTACGGCAGTAGATATGCCGCTTTTCTCATATTATGGTATGTAAGATGGATATGCTTCTCTTTAATGAGAAAAGACTATAATATGTAATTCATTAGGCATTCTAATGATAGTACAAATCTCATTTTCTAATGACTTGTCAATAGTGAGAGTACTTTTTTGCTTCACTGCTTCAAGAAGGCTGCTCTATAAAAATGTCCTAATTAATTTGTGCTTATAGGTGTGCACTTTTAATATCCAAGTGATTTACATAACTAACCTTTCATAGTTACTAATATAACAATAAATAATCTAACCAAGGTAAAATTTATAACTGGAGAAAAAATAAGTAATTTATACCTTCAATCTGCTTGAAACCTTGTGCTACCAATCTATCCCTGTACCTTTTAATTTTTCCCGTAACATCCTTTTTAAGTGTATATACCATTTCCTAACATTTTTATTTTTTGGTCTAGGTACAATCTAATAAACATCCCGGGCTTTTAAAAATTTCAAGCTCTTCTTTCATCGCACTACACCAATTTTCCCTTTTGGGTACATTTTGAGATTCCTCAAGATTATTTGGGATTTTAATATCTACCGAATGAGCTTCACTATCCGTTATATCGTCATTATGTGTTGAAAAGTCATCCGATTGAGTTCCAACTACATTTGGTTCATTATCATTTAAAATTAATTTAGGTGAAAAGTCAAAATTATCTGGGTTATAAGTCAATACACTTTCACGGTATTTCTTAACTTCATTCTTACTTCTTAATCTTACATTTGCCACAGGATAATAATAAACATCTATCCTTCCTTTAGTTTTAGCTTTCTGTCTAGTTACATAAACTCGTTTCCCGTCACATTCAGTTTTGTCTGAAAGTTAAGGTATTGGAGTTTCATTACTTGAAAACTCAATCTGAAAAAGAATCAATCATCCTAAATTTATCTTTCATTTGAACATTAGAATCAACTCCCAATATGGATTCATTAAACTTTACTTGTTTAGTGTCAGTTACTTTTCCACTTTGGGGAAAGAAAATTCTGTATCCTAGAGTATTTAGTGCATAGCCTATCACACATTATGCCTTTCTGAGCATTAGGTTCTAATTTATTTCTATAACGTTTCTGTATGAAAACATAAGCTACGCAACCTATCCTTTTAAAATGTCTCGCAGAAAATGTCTTATCACTCCAGACATTTAATGGAGCTTTTCCTTTCAAAGCTTTATGGA
The DNA here is from genome assembly GCA_013235015.1 of Araneus ventricosus. Taxonomy (NCBI): domain Eukaryota; kingdom Metazoa; phylum Arthropoda; class Arachnida; order Araneae; family Araneidae; genus Araneus; species Araneus ventricosus. The sequence goes on along the minus strand of BGPR01009259.1, from coordinate 7,319 downwards.
GAAATCTATTTCTAAGATAAGTTTGAGTATTTACATATTCAGCCCATAAATTCTTGGGAAATTTACTTTCATGTAAGAGAGCTCTAACCCCTTCTATTATTGCTCTATTATATCGCTCAGCAACACCATTCATCTCTGGTGAGTAAATGTTTGTAAGCTCAATTTTAATACCTTTGTCTATCGGATACCGTTCAAAATAATCTGCACTAAATTCTGTGCCATTATCTTATTGAACCCTTTTGATTTTTCTATTACTTAATCGTTCCATTGCTTGTTTATATGCCTTAAAACACTCAAAAGCTTCATTGTGTTTCAAAAAATACACTACTGCATATCGAGAATAATCATCAAAAATACTATGAAAATATTCAGCACCACCTAAAGATTTAATGGGAGCAGGTCCCCATATATCCATATGTACAAGTTCTGTGGCATATGAAGTTCTAATTTTATCAATATTAGGAAATGATGCCCTACTACTTTTAGTTAAACAACAGGTGTCACATTTATCAACCCTCTGAATACTGAATTATTTGAAGATTTTTATGCCCATGGGACAGATTTAAATTTTTGCTATATGGATTAATATGTAAAAGCAATACATTTTATTTGGAATATACTTATATTGGTGATATAAATATATTTTTGAAACAGCATTTTAGTTACAAAATATAAATAAATATATAAATGAAACAAAATATAAATATTTATATAGAACAAGAACCAACTTAAAGTCTAATAATTTTGTACTGTGTGGTATTTTTCAAAACATGTCAGTAAATGCAAAGGTACCTGGCATTGTTTGCATTGCCAAGTGGTTTCTTTTCTTATTTTATGTTTATAACATACGCAACACCGTCTAGTAGGGCGTTTCTTTAATTCTGTTGCCGGAATATTCTCTGGAAAATGTGCCCAATTTTTTGCTTGCAAACGATGTGGCGCATTGCTACTTGTAGGACGCCCACGGATATTATAATTTGGCAGGACCACTTGCGCCAATAATTCTTCTTAAATTCAGATGATGAGTCAGGCTCGTCCATCGTAACTTCGCCCAAGTAAGCAGATGACGAGTCTCGCTCGTCAAATGTACCCAAAGGGTTAAATGACCAAATCTAGCATGCCTCGATTCAATGTTATCTTTATCAGAAATATAAGCAGCACTGTCATTTTGCATTTTTATTTCATTAGCTTTTATCATATAGAACTTGTCAATTAATGGAACACTTAAAAATTTATTCCTAGGAGTTTTTATAATCATTTTTGAATTTTTTTACAAAAATGCTATAATGTGCCAAATTAAATTTTCTTAAAGAAATTTCTCACCATTTGTGGTGCAAACAATACATTTTTGAGCTATAGAGAAACCTTACCAGAATTATCCATTATTTCAAGATTAACATCACCTTTACCAAGGATATTTGTAGTACCTTCAGCTATACTTGTACTTGAAGATAATTTATGAAAATCAGTAAATAAATTGATATCATTAATAAAGTGCTCGGTTGCAGCAGTCTATCACAAACTCTATGACCATAGATTGAGTCCAATATGCAGATGCATAAAGAGCTGCAGGATTCGAATGTCCATCTTGCTTGAAGGAATACTTTTCAGTAGTCTGCAACAGAGGTTGGGTCTCTTAAAAATAGTCTGCAGAATAGTGCGCGACTATAAATCTTTTGCTTTCTTTTTTTGAAATATTTATATCAACTTACAACTATTAAAATACGACAAACATAAATTAAAAACCATCTAACATCTTTATTATGTGTATAATATAATTGTATGAATTAATAAACAAAAACATATGAAGATTAATCTTTTCTTTAGGCAGATAATTAACAGTAATGAAGTATCAAGTTGTTTCAGAAGTAATATTAAGCATACTATACAAATACCTATGCAGAAAATTATACTTGGGTACTTTTCCGTTTTAAACACAGCTCTTATGTCTTTCTGTTTTGGTGATTTTTTAAAACAATACATCACTAGCTCATATAAATGAAATATTCTTCAATATGTTAGATGTTATTTAAAAATTTATGCCTCCTGTTTATTGTTAAAAAAAATTAAGTATGCCAAAGAATGTCTTCCTTGTATGTTTTTAATTTAAAATGCAATAAATAATTGCTTTTTTTATGAAACAAAAACTTTGAAACTTATTAGCACATTTATCCTGATATGCATTTTAATGGTTTGTATGCAAACTGATAAATTGTTCTGCAATTATGCATATATAAGATTTCATAGTATCATTGTTTATTATTTAAAACAAGGAAGAACAGAGCTGACTTCCTCTAAAATTCTTGATAGAACTTTTGATTTTATGGAATTTTGCATTTGCAAATATATAGATACATTTTGAAAGTGTGTATGATAATGAATTCCATATTTCTTAACTAATGCTTAAAACGTTTAAAATTGGGCAATCTTGGCTTGAACTCTGTTCCGAGTCTTTATCAATTTCAGAATTTGTTCTTTTTTCGCTCCCGTTTTTTAAAAATGATTCATTTGCAGCCGTAGAGATTGATCGAAACTTCGGAGGTTTATTTTCATGCTGGCTTAAATAATGCTGCTTTAAATTTTTTGGTAATAGTGTAGCATTGCAATCAAAATAATGAATTTTATCTATATACGTAGCCATCTCAAAGTAAAAACCGTGTGTTATTTCCAGAAGCCAAAGGCTCCATGCCAGAAACGTATCAGAATGAAATGCGTAGAAAACATCGGCCTTGACCAATACCGATATGAGGCATTTAGCATACTTCAAAGTCAAATCGCAGTCACTAGGTCTAGAGAAGCCCATTCAGCGTAGGGAAGAAAGGGGGGGGGCCGATGATTGTGCGAGGGCGAGAGGATTGCATATTTTAGCAATTTGAGTTATATAATAATTGCTACGTTCTTTAGAAAGTGTGATTAATAACTTTGATATTTTTTATGATGGGATTAATTTTATGAGCATGTGATAAATTTTATTACAAAATAGTCTGCAGACACTGTCCAAAATCTGCGACGTACGACGCAGTGTCTCGGTGTTTCTGCCACTGGGCTTGAAGGTAGGCGGATTGCATTGTTGATGAGTAGGCATCTTATTGACATCCTTGAATTTCCGGCAGTTCTTTTTAATCTGACCAAAAGTTCCACAAGAAAAACACTTCCTCTTTTCTTTGAAATCTTTCACAGAAATCTTCTTTTTTGAAACATCACTTTCTATTGAGAAAAGAGCAGATTCTTTGGGCCTTGCATCAGATTTCTCACGGACTATAACTGAGTCGTATTCAGCAAAAAGAGATTTTCGAACATGTAGTAGTGAAGTGAAATTTTTGTCATCTCATTGGTATAAGTGCATCACTGTGTGTCATAGCTTCTTCGTCGGTAAGCAATTTCATCATCTGGTATAGCTTTTCCATCATTCTCTTTTGCAGCATGGGCGTTCTTTCCTATATAACTGCTCATTGTATCCGATGGAAAAAACGCAATATTCAAAAACTTTGTCTTCAGAGCTCCAATTCTTGCTCTGTTCCTGGGCTCAAAACATTTTCAATTTCCTGCAAAGCAGCAGCAGGAGAATCTATATTATAAACAATGCTTTTCACGTTTTCATCAATACTCAAACACATAGTGGAGAGAGCTTTTGCCGTCCTTAATTCAAAGTTCTGTTTTTCAAAATCCAAACCAGGTTCTTGCTTGTCTGCAAATTCTATTAATCCCAAGTTGAGAAGTTGCATTTTTATGTTGAACTTCCATTGCTTATAATTATCGCAGTTCAATTTCTCAAAGTTGCAACTCTCGGGGAAAGCCATTTCCAGTAAGAAAACTTCAAAACAGGCCTATAAATGGCGGCAGGATTCCATACAGCAACAAAACCACAGATCTCTGCCCACATGTTGGAATTATATTAAGCTAAATGGTGGATCGACAGTTATTGTAAGGAAATAACTAATCCAATTTTATAAATGCTAACTTTTATTTCTTGCTAGAAATAAACTTAAAAATGATAAAAACAAAACATTTCTCTCCACATGTTTACATCCTTAATACATCTTGCCAACCAGTGTAACAATACAACTACATTGCAACTAACTTAAAGAATCTAACATACTGTCTTGTATAGTTAGATGGAACATGTGTCAAAACCTGATTGGCCGTGATGTCATAGGAAATGTACACATCACTAACATAAACAAGTTCAATATCAAGCCAATCTTTCAAATGTAATCAAAAATTCACAAATAAATATTTATACGATATTCAGATCGTGAAAAACGGCAAATAAACTAACAAAGATCAATGCGTGTACAGGACACTGCTAAAAAGATCAACATGCATTTAAAACAAATGTTCTCTTACCACCAAGCACTCCATTGGCGATCATAAGAGTAACAATGCAAGTATGCACCATATACGACAGGTTAACCTATACAGGATCTATCTACTATCAAATAAACATGCACACACACACACTAAGAAAAGTTTAGGGTATGCAGCCATTCCTCTCCACTTTGGATCGCCAACTTTTTGTTGCCAAGAGAAAGACAGTTTAGCGATGTGAGAATATTTGTTTTGGGTGCATAGTGAGCGTCTTATTGGTGTCTTGTGGACGCTATGCCTGCAGCATCAGAGAAAGGAAAATTCTGCATGCGATGCCTGTGGCTTCTGGGCAAATTTGTTAAACTTAAAAAAACAAAAGCGGTTTTGCTTTCAGCAAAGCAGGGAACCTAGTAGCTTCGCTTTTTCATTGAATGTGAGGAATCTACATTTTTCTCAATTCCAAAGTTCTCACCTCAAAACGTTCCTTCATCAAAATGTCAACAGTAGCAAAGAGCACGCCGGTCTGAACAAATCCAAAAATGTCAAAAACAGGAACAATGTGCATGTCAGTTGAAATAAATCCATGATCAAAACTGTTAGAATCAAACTCAGGGTGCGTAGCGTCATGAAAAGTGCTTAAATTTGAAATCCATTTTTAAGCACCTTAAAAGTGCTTAGTTTTGGAAAAAAAAGGTCCTTAAAAGTGCTTAATTTTCTCTAAGTCGCGAAGAAAACATTCCCCTTGAATCACGATATGAGCTTATAGCTTTGTTTACGGATGCATCTAGAAAGAAAGTCGAAGGGTGAGATAGATCCAGGGGTGCCAACACATGTTATGATAATACTTATAGTCCAATCAACGGATTCCCAAAATGGGGATGAAAAAAAACATTAAATCATGTAGTTTTGAAAATTGGGACACATGTTCGCGAGAGGCTTCTTTTGAACATACTAAAAGTCCCTGGTCTTGGGGATGCGGCTCGTGCCACAATCTGGGACTCCATCCCTTTTTTTTTTTTAATTTTTCTTTAATATCTCGAAAACTATTCAGTTTCAAATTACAATTGATTTAACAAATTAAAGAGCATAAAATTACCTACGAATACATGCATTTATTATTCTTCTACCTATAATAGTTTCTGAGATAATGGATCTCAAAGTTTGCCTTCATCTTTAATTTCATCCCCCTTTTCCCATCTTTTTGAATTTCTCAAAAACTATTCAATTTTCAATTACATATAATACAACAAATTAATGACCGTAAAATTCCCTACAAATACATGCTTTTAATTTTCTTTTAGTTTCAATAGTTTCTGAGATTTTTAAGAAAAACTTAAAAAGGGAGATGAAATCCAAAGATGGTAGCAAACTTTGAAGCCCATTATCTGGATAACTATTAAAACTAGAACAAAAATAAAAGCACTCTTTTGTAAGGAATTTTACGTTCTTTGATTTGTTGTATCACATGTAATTTGAAAACTAAATAATTTTCGAGGTATTCAAGAAAAACTGAGAAAAGGGGGGTAAATTCTAAGATGGTGGCAAACTTCGAGACCCATTACCTCGGAAACTATTAAAGATGCAAGAAACATAAAGGCATGCATTTGTAGGGAATTTTATGCTCATTAATTTGCTGATTACAACAAATTTGCAAATCAAATAGTTTTCGAGATATTAAAAAACACTTAAAAAATTGGTATTGCACGTGTTTTTTTTTTTAAGGATGAAATGTTCTGCAAAGACCGTGTTTGTTCTGCCTCCGGGCATTGTATTAGTTGATGCATTTGTAAATATGATTCTGTGAATGGATTAATTTTTCTAAGCACTGCATCTAATTTCTCCATTACATTTTGCAAACATCATTCATGATTATCCATAAAATAACAATTAGCTTCATTGGAATCACATTTTCAATTGGAAAGTCATTGCAATTACTTATTCATATTTGACAAAATGCAAGCCTATTTTCACCTATTTCTGTTATCTATATCTCCCTGACTGAATAGATGTTTCAGTGACACGGCGAGCCCTCTTCCAAGCATTTCTAATTATATTTTGCAGCTCCATAAATTAGCTAAGCAATGGTTGGAAAAACATTAAAAAGTTTGAATGGCGGTTTGTTTACATTTGACTGTTGTCATTCTACAATAAGTAAATAAGCACGATTTCTGTGCCATGTACGATAGTGCTTTTATTTAATTTAATAATTTAAATTTGAATTAAAATTTTGAAAAACGGCTCCGAGGTGCACATCTTCAGCATCCAAAGTATATCTGTGCCAAATTTGGTAGCTCTATGTTCTACAGCCTGTTCTGTAGGCCGCCAACAGACACACATACAGACATTCATTTTTATTAGTATTGGAGATATAACGCTTTGACCATGTTATCTTGTGAACACGATAACTGGAGTAATTTTGATTTTAACCGGCGTGTAGTATGTTGCAAGGATAGGAAAAATCTCTTCCGAGTTCATAGAGGGGCTATCCAGCTCAAAGGGGGTGGAAATTTCCATTTTCCCATAATTCCTTTACAGTGGAAGATAAAAAGAAAATTCAAATTAGGTGAATTATTGCCTTATCATAACGAATAATTTTTGTATTTAAAGTTTTTTGATAGCTGCATTTGCTTAGAAGTTATGAACTGAAATGTGATTCCCCCCCATTTTAAAGAACCTTGCAATCGATGCATGTTACCCCCTGTTGAAAAGCTCTCGTCATTTGCAGTCTCTTCTACCCTCTTTCATTCTTGCATCTCTAATCCTTATGAAAATAGAGGTCAAAATATTATGTTCCTTATGTCTCCGGACTAAAGGAATCTACATTTGCCTTCCGGCTTGCCGGCGGGGATTTTTTTGTTATTATTGTGTCTCTTTTAGAATAAAAATTGGAAAATAATGCTGATTTATTGTGTTCTAATAATAAGTTTTTGCTTTTAAGCAGTGTTGCATAATGAATAAAATATCTTATTTCAGGTTTTACCTAAGCGTACGAATCGGCCAGGAATCAGCAC
>BGPR01009258.1:35678-58465 GCA_013235015.1 Araneus ventricosus | reverse complement strand
GCAGAGAACGTCCTAGACGACAATGTCAGATTGAGCTAAAATATGTAAGAAAAATGCAGCTCCTCAGGGAAACTAGCAACGAAGAATGTCCTGGACGTATGTATCAGTTGAGCTAAAAGTAATATAAGAAAAATCACAACTCTCAGGAAAACTAGCAGAAGAACGTCCTGGACATGTAGTATAAGTTAGTATATACAGAAAATCACAACTCCTCCGGAAGCTAACGAAAGTCTGGACATTAATGTGTCTGGATTGAGCTAAAATGTCACCAAGAAAATCACAGCTCCTCAGGAAACTAATAACGAAAATGTCCTCGACGTGTAATGTCAGTTAGCAAAATGTCCATAAGAAAAATCACCAGCTCTCCTCCAGGAAACTACTTAGCGAAAGAACGTCTAGGTACCTTCTCATTATTCATGTATCCATAAGAAAAATCACAGCTCCTCAGGAAATAATAAAGAGAACGTCCTGGACGGTAACAGTAATGGTGAACTAAAATGTCCATAAGAAAAATCACAGCTCCTCCAGGAAATATAACGAGAAAATGTCTGGACATTGTAATGTCAGTTGAGAATGTCCACTTAAGAAAATCACAGCTCTCAGAAACTGTAACAGAACGTCCTGGACGTGTAATATCGTTGAGCTAAAAAAATGATCCATAAAGAAAAATCACAGCTCCTCCAGGAAACTAATAACTTGAAAACGTCTCCTGGACATTGTCAGTTGAGCCAAAATGTCCATAAGAAAAATCACAGCGCTCTCCGGAAACTAATAACGGAACGTCCTGGACGTGTAATGTCAGTTGAGCTGAAAATGTCATGAGAGAAAAATCACAGCTCCTCCGAACTAATAATGAAGAATGTCCTGGACGTGTAATGTCAGTTGAGCTAACATTCAGTATCATCACGAAAGAAACATCCTCAGGAAACTAACAACGAAAGATGTCCTGGACGTGTAATGCAGCTAGTAAAATGTCCATAAGAAAAATCACGCTCTCAGAAGGAACTAATAACAGAGGTGTCCGAAGACGTGTAATAGTCCAATTGAGCTATTCCATAGAACATCACAGCTCCTCCAGGAAACAGCAGAAGAATGTCGGCAGTACCAATGTGTTAGACTGACATATCCATATCATCACAGCTCCTCAGGGAAACTAATAACGAAAGATATACCTGGACATTGTGAAAGTATCCAGTTTGAGCTAAAATATCCATAAGAGAAAAATCACAGCTCACTCAAGAACTAACGAAAGAACGTCCCTGGGCAGTGCTCAGTTGAGCACAAAATGTGTCTCTGCAAGAAAAATCACAGCTCCTCAGGAAACTATGAAGAATGTCTCGACGTACTGTGTATTATCAGTTGGCTGGCATTCTAACAATAAAATCACAGCTCCTCAGGAAACTAATAACGAAGAATATGTCTCCTGGACATTGTAATGTCAGTTGAGCTAAAATGTCCATAGAAAATCACGAAAGCTCCTCAGGGAAACTAACGAAAGAACATCTGGACCTTAGAAAGTAATGGATGGAGCTAAAATGTCCATGAAAAATCACAGCTCCTCAGAAACTAATACGAAGAACATCCTGGACGTGTAATATGGATGAGCGCTAAAATATCCATAAGAAAATGCAGCTCCTCAGAGAAATAATAACGAAAGTGTCCTCGACGTGTCAGTTGAGCTGACATGTCCATAATAAAAAATCACAGCTCTCCCTCAGGAAACTAATAACGAAGAATGTCCTGGACGTGTAATGTCAGTTGAGCTAAATATCCCATAAGAAAAATCACGACTCCTCAAAATAACGAAGAACTTCGTTATTAGTTTCCCTGAGGAGCTGTGATTTTTATTATGGACATGTCAGCTCAACTGACATTACACGTCGAGGACATTCTTCGTTATTAGTTTCCTGGAGGAGCTGTGATTTTTATTATGGACATTTTAGCTCAACTGACATTACACGTCCAGGACATTCTTCGTTATTAGTTTCCCTGAGGAGCTGTGATTTTTCTTATGGACATTTTAGCTCAACTGACATTACACGTCCAGGACGTTCTTCGTTATTAGTTTCCCGGAGGCGCTGTGATTTTTCTTATGGACATTTTAGCTCAACGGGCATTACACGTCCAGGACATTCTTCGTTATTAGTTTCCCTGAGGAGCTGTGATTTTTATTATGGACATGTGAGCTGAACTGACATGCCAGGGGTATGTCATTCTTAATTATTAGTGCAAAAAGTACGAAGTTAATATGAAGAAAGTTTAGCGCATTATCGACAAACGTCGTAGAAAGTGCTCGGAAATTCAATGGCTGGAATTTCTATAACTTCGAAACGGAGAGTACCCTCAGGTAGGAATGCAAATTGGTAAGAATTGCTGATTTGGAATTTTCAAAGTGTTTCTTGATGCTAATCCATAAAAGGCAATCAACGTGAGAAGCCATAGTAATTGTATTTGAAAGAACGGTTAAAGACAATTTATTGCATATTACAAAAGGTTCAGTATTTTATAGAGGCTCGGAAAGCTCATCGGTAAAAGTTGATGAAGCAGATTCAAAACTATTGAGGTTCTGTATAAGCGTTTTGTGAACATTTTAACTCCATTATTCCACGCAGAATTCGCCTTATGTAATTCTATGACCTACTTACTTTGGATAATTCGAAAGTATAGCTATACTGGATAAATGTGTGCTGTGAACAACTGTTCGTTATTTTTTGTAATATAAACTTTTAAAGCCTTAGCAAATTTGAATTTTGGAGACTGTAAAAGTTAATAGCCAAATGTTTAGGAAATTATGGTAATTCTATATGCTCATTCTATAAAAAAGTATTTCTCAAAATGTGCACTGTCAATATGGGCAAATTTTCTAAATGTAGAGATTTGGAATTCAGAGAATTCTATTTCCGGACTTCACAATTGGAGTAATTGTTTTTAACAATAAGCATATAACGTTCAACATATTGTGTACTATGCTGTTTTTCAATTGTTTGGAAATTGTATCTTGCGTTGTGTTAATGTAAATTTCAAGTAGTTAATGGAGTTAAATTTTGGAAACTATAGTTAGATAATACTCAAATTATAGATTTTTGTAATAGTACTTGGATACATGTAAATAATATTGAAAAAATTTTGTTATGGTGATCCGCATCTTATGCAACATATTATGTGTTGAAGGACATGATCAGAAAACCACTCGTAATATAAGACGGAAAATTGTGGATTAGTGAGTTACAGTATTTAAAAAAAGGGGAAAAATAGGTCTTTAGGTTTTCCTGTCAGATGGTGGATGTAGGTTCTTGGTTCTGTATACTTGCGACTTCCTGAGCGGCACTTTTTAAATTTTTAGTTAACGCGTTCTCGTATTCTTGATTCATGATAGAGAGTCTTTGATAATGTAATGTATTTCAGAAAAGCATGAATAATAGTGGAGCCTTCTTTATCAAAATAATATGTTTATTGGACGTCTTCCACTGCACAGACATGTAAGACAAACACATACACTTACATCACTCACTTACATCGAATTTCATCTTCAATCATCATTATTCTTTTCTCTTGCTAGGCAACGTTAGAAAAAGACAAATATATCGTTGCCACACTATTTTTATAAACTTTAGAAAATAATTATGTCAAACGATATTTTTAATTAATTTCTTTTTCAGCCAAACGATATTTTTAAATTAATTTCTTTTATGACCAAACGATTTCTTTATCTGATTTATTTATTTCTATAAATATTTTAATAATTCTACAAATATACTTTTTTATTCGTTACGAATATTACACTACCTTCATGTTGAAATATGAATTGAATTAGAGGCAATTTTTCCCGGGATAAAAATATTCTATCTGCTGCGTGCTATTCGCCAGAGAAGCAATTTTCTTCACTTGATAGGCAGCAATAAAAAGTCATCTGCGGTATTTATTTAATTTTCTTCCGCAGCAGAAAATGGTCTTGCTGGCACAAAAATGGGCTGCAGGAGTGAGGAATTATTAAGATGGTTATTTTTTATGAAGAATTAAAGTTGTATATTCTGCCAAATGTATTTTCTATCTTCTCTCTGTGTTTGCGATAAGCATCCTTTGGAAGCTCTAATGAGATCCTGCCTTACAAATATTTAATAATAAGAATTAATTCATAAGAATATTTTCAATTAGCAGAATAAAGAACTTCCTAAAATTTTTCTTTTCAAATTAAAACACTTAATTTCGATGACAAAAATGTAACTAGACATAATAAAACCATCTTTCTCTGTGTTGTAATAAAATCAAAAAGAGTAAAAATGATATTTTAATAGTTGCAATAAATTACACACTATTCACTATTTTTATAACCTTTAGAAAATAATTAATGCCAAACGATATTTTTAAATTAATTTTTTTATGACCAAACGATTTTTTATCTGATTTATTTATTTCTTTAAATATGTTAATAATTCTACAAATATATATATTTTTATTCGTTACGAATATTACAATAGTCATGATTGAGTCTTTATAGAGCACTTTTTGCTGGTCAGATTTTTCTTTTTTCTTCCACATGCTACGGCAGGTCGGAATTTCTTCCTGGGTTATGTCCTATACTAGTTAAACTAGTTATACTAGTTAAAATACTATCAAAATGAGTCCCTTAAGGGAAGACCTCCTCACAAAACGGCGGGAAACAAAAAATAAATTCTGTTGTCTTCTCTGCTTGCCAAAGGAAATACAATTTCATGCTTCGAAAAGAACAGAAAATCGTTTACTGTCCAGAACTGTTTTTGCTTTTATCCCGCTTCTCGGACAGTAAAAGGTACCTCGAAATTCCCTTCCGCAGCAAAATGAAATCTGTTCTTGTTGGCAATCGAGCATCCCATCTTTTAGATAACCGGGGAGAATTGTTTTGAAATAAATAGAATTGGGGTGTTTTACCGGTGCCTACCGATAATATTACTGCCCCACTTTCTCTGCAGCTGGCTTCCGGAGACTGTCGCGTTCTCCGGAAAAAAGATGTCCCCTTTTTCCCCGAATCGCAATCTATTTCTGTATTTTTTCTATTTTTCTTTCTCGTATACGAAATATAACAAGTAATATAAAAAAATTTAAAAGTCTATTCCTACTTTAGTAATTAATAGTTTAATAGTTTTCGAGATATAATGAAAAACGTACTGCGCATGCGCAAAGATATGGCTAAAATATGGGGGTGCTTCGATGATCCCATGGGCCATCCATATATCCAAGAACCAAGTCTTTAATGTTAATAGTTTTCGAGATATAATGAAAAACGTACTGCGCATGCGTCATGCAAAATATGAAATGACAAACAGACAGACAAGAAAGCGAATTAATATTGCACTGTCATCTAGTTCTGAGCTATGTTTAAAGGTTCAAGTCTCCAGCTCATCGGGAAGTTAGTTTAAAATCGATTGCATAATTTGAACAAGATATAGGGAAGAGTGTGAACTAATAGTAGGAATTGAAAAAGAGAAAGACTTTTAATCGTCAAAAAATTATTCCTTGAAGATAATGATAAATCACGACATTTCAAACTTTTCCAAGAAAATTCGAAAGACCAGAAAACCAGTTATGTGATTACCCTTGATGTGCTCGCGTCACCATGCGTGTCTTTACTTATTTATTTTCTGAACAACATAAACACGAAGGCAAATACAGACATATAAATGATTATCGCCTTAACTGGTTTATTTTCTCAACTATCTAATTACCCAAATAAAAGGTATCTGTTGCGTCCTATCGATAGCTCTAACTATAGAACAGAACGCCGTCTCTTACCTCCGTATCCGTGACGAGACCGGTCACTGAACGGTTTGATGGGCAAGATACGGGAATTTTATTTAAGAAAAAAGTAAAACAAAATAAACAAAAAGAAAGAAATATTTACACTATGTACAGCACAGGCATTTTCACTGTTACACTATTAGTTCGTAGTTTCTTTTCTTTAAATGCTGTTATTCCTTTCTCTTCTAAAGGGGGGAATGTCCGGTAATTGAGTCTTTTAGTTCAGTGAGGTAACTAAAACATATGTTGCGGCGTAAATAATACATAGAAGGCGTGGACTGTAGAATGCGGTGAAAACTTTGAAGAGAAATGACGAAGTGACGATCCATAATAAAGCGGTTTATTCCATTTCAGCGTTGCATCACATACCATCTCTCGACCTGACTCGCAGTTCTGGCGGCTATCTCCCGCGCAGTTACAAAATAATAACCCTACTTCCTGGGGCTTGCCACATTTGGCGAGCATACTACTTAACAGTATGGAATGGAAATATCATGGAAGTTGTCATCCAAAACAGATGACATCTACTATTTTGTTTATGCCTTGTCATTTTTTAGTCAATGGAAAGAATGTTTATGGATTCCACGCAAATTTTGTTAATTTTATCGAATTATAACGTCTTTAAAGGTCGATAATTCGACGCACGTACGGCGTACGGTCAAAACCAGTTAAGGTGTTAAACATTGCGAAATTCCGACCAAAACATGCTTTAGGGAATTCTCATCATCATGGCGGGTTGAAATCCGTCACACTTGCATTCTCTCTCTCTCTCTCCACACTCGAGCATTCAGTCACTAGATGAAATGTTGCATATGGTTTTCACACGAATATTATTCGTTTCTATGGAATGATGGACAGAACCCCTCTATGGGAAATCTTTCTGTCTTCTTGCCTCGATGTGAACAAGAAAACTCAAATTACCACGACCTAGATGAATGAAATTTAGCAAATGATTTTATTACCAGAATTGTGGACCTGTGTCAAAATCTGGTTCCAATCCGCCAATTTTTTGACAGTCGGTGTCTCTATATATTTATGTATACAGACCAATTATACGTCTTTCAAGGGACGTAAAACAACGTATAAATGAAAAGACTTACAACTGAAATCTTAATAAACAACTTTGATAGTTACAGATTTAATGGTGCTAATCTAAATTCATTTAAAAGTATTTATTTTAAAGTTTTTAAGGTAGTATTAGCATAATACATTTGTGATGCAGAGGGTTTGAAACGAATCGGAATTTTAAAACAAACAAGAGTGATGAAAAGATTTTAATGATATACATTGAAATTACATAGGAAGCAATTAATGATAAAGGTTTTCGAAGTGAGCGCCTTCTTTGATAAGGACAGCAGTGAGGCGGTTCTGGAATTCACCCGTCACGCGTGAGCAAACGTTGCAGTCAATCGTGTGGACTGCAGTCCTTTTGTACGCCCAGTTCTAGTGGTGAAACTCCTCCTGCCATGGCCGTTGCACTGAATCAACATTTTCATGGCATTTAGAACACAATAAACATTCAAGCGCGTCAGAATATCTGTTGAATATTTATTCATTTTCTCTTGTGACAATCAAAACTGAACAACACACATTTAAACTCACCGCCCGTTAGCGAAATACACACCTATACAATTGCCCGCTCTAATGATCATGCGTACCAAGTTTGGTCTCGCTAACTCTCAGCTAGCGCCATCTATTAGATTGTTTTTCAAACATTACCCACTGGGTTACCCTATAGTTACTACGTAGTATGGAATTCGATAAATAAATTGTAAAATTAGCCATTTATCATGAAAGTGAAAAAATCATACTCTTATTGCATATCTTGAGTATTCTTTAAATATATCTTATGCATGTAGATTGGTAGGCGTTTAATTAAGAAAATCTTCAACCGTCTTCTGACGTGTTGATTGTCAGTGAGTATTAAGTACATCATTATGAATCGAATTAAGTTCATTGAATGTTTCTTCACTATATTTTTGACAAAAGAAATAATTTGGAAGTTTTCCAATGGAGTCCACTTTAAAGAAAGGTGGAAAAACTTATTCATCATTACTTAAACAAGGTCAAAACAGTTTGACTTCTATAAGTGCATCAATTGCGATTAATTTCGAATAAATTATATCGCTATCTCAGTTCACATACTAGAGAGGAGGAAATTTTTCGATTTCAGAGCGGTGGAAAACGACGTATAAACGAAGCTTGAATTGTATAGAGGAGGTGCTATATCATTACAATGAACACGAATGAATGTGGACTGTGATGAAACGACGTATAAATGAGAAACGTATAAACGGTGCTTTACTGAATGTGAATGAGATAACTCTAAACGCAACAATCAATATCAATGAAATTCGATATGTAGCCTTGATACCTTCATTGGCTTCCATCCAAAAACGAATTATGTAAATCTCTGTTTCCAACCTTAAGACTTTAATGGAATGAAAGCGACGGTACAGTTTCGTAACCGTACATTTACGTATGTGTGGATGAAAAAACTCAAAATTGCAAGAAACAGTAGCAATGAAATTCGATATGTAGCATTGATACCATCATTGACTTCCATCCCAAAACGAATTTAAGTAAATTTCTGTTTCCAACTTTAAGACCATAATAGCAGGAAAGCGAAGTTACAGTTTCGTAACCGTATATTTACGTATGAGTGGATGAAAAAACTCAAAAACACAACACGCAATATCATTGAAATTCGATATGTAGCCTTGATACCATCATTGGCTTTCATACTGAAACGAATTTATGTAAATCTCTGTTTCCAACCTTAAGACCATAATGGCGCGGAAGCGACGTTACAGTTTCGTAACTATATATTTACTTATGAGTGGATGAAAAAACTCATAAACGCAACACGGAACATAAATGATATTCGTTATGTACGCTTAATACCAAAAACGTAGACTGGTATTCATTTATTCATTACCCAGGGGAGCCTACTCTACCTTAAAGTTTTAGAGTGTAGGTTGACTCTCCGAGAGGAGAACATTCCAGCAGACAGTTATTTACACATGGTGAAAATATGGCCGAAATTTAAATCAAATATTGAAGGAAAATTTAATCGTTGCGAATTAATAGAACAAAAGATAAATTAAGAAAAATATGGCCTTAAAAATTCAAAAAATAAAGGAAAATAAAATAAAAAACACAAAAAGTAAACGGCAGAAGTTACCGATAACAAATATGAAAAGGGATTTCACACAAATTTAAACAAAAAAAATAGGTAGATTTTTATGAAATATCGGTCGTAATCGGTGCAGGACAGAAAATGGATTTTGGATAATCTTCTCTGTGATACAGAAAGCGTTGTGATGTGTGAGTATAAAGAGGGAAAAAAAACTACCAGGCCAAGGGAAAAACTTCTTCGTTGGTACATTGGAACCATCTAGAAGTGAAAGGTAGGCTTAAATTTTCTGATCGAATTTTCCCTTCGTATCTTTAATTAGCAAAATTTATCTGCTTCCGATATAATCAATAGTAGGAACATGATAAAATGAGTCTCCTTAGGGAAATCATTGCAACCACTCGTTTCGCACATACCCCTAAGCAATATCCGATTTGCTCCAAAATGAGTCCTCTTGAATCGGAATGATCATCTTTCAACCAATCAGAACGGGGAATGCTTCCGTTAGACGGAAGTGGCCCCTTAAGCAAAACACAGCGTCATTTCCGGATACTCGTGCTCCTGAACAATGCAGATAGCAACCTCTCTGTGAATTTGATTGGAGGACTCATCGTATTCATATTCAATAACCATAACGATTCGGGATATCGTTGAGTTTACAAATACCCGGAGAGGTTTTTTTTACGGTCGGATTGGCTATTTCCTGTTAGTCATAAAACTAAGTGGTTTTATTGTAGCGATAAAGCAGTTATTATTTATTGGCAATAGAATTTGTCTCTGTACCTTACTTAAATCTTCATGTAGATAACTCAACGCGCGTATGCATGTACGTTTCTTCCAGCATAACTTGTACACATGTTCCTCATTCTTTAAGTAAAATTGCTGTAGGGTAAATTGCTCCCTCTCTCTTTCTGGATAGGGACTGGGTCAGTGTAACACAGAGTGTGATCGACTTAAATTAATTTAATTAATTCAAATTAATAATTAAGCCTTGAGTGCAGGAAATCTGAAGATATAGTTTTCTTCAGGTACTCTACATTTTTTCTGCAAAAAATCCGAAGAAAACATGTTCCAAATACCTTCAGACTTTCTGCAGATTTTTTTAAAGATTTTTTACAGGTTTTGTTTTAGCTGGGTAAGTAGTTTGATTATAGCGATAAAGCAATTATTAGTTCTTGATATCGGCTGTGTCTAACTAAATCTTCATGTAGAAAATTCAACCTGTACTTGTACGTTTCTTCGAGCATAAATTTACACATGTGTTCCTCATTCGTTAACTAAAATTACTGTAGGGTAAATTACTCCCCTCGCTCTTTCTGTAGGTCAGTGCAACACAGAGTGTGATAGACTTGGAATTTAATTCCCTAGTTTCAACTTTTCAAAGAAAAATATACGCGGGACTTTTATTTAAGACAAGAAACAATACAAATAAGACGGGAAAAATCAGATATTCACAATATATTCAGCACAGAAATTTACACTATTATTTCGTATTAGTGTTCTTTTCTTTAGATGTTGTTTTTCCTTTCCTTTTGTGTGGGTGGTGGGAATGTCTGGTCATTTGGAGCTTGTTGGATGAGCTTGTCGTATAACTACATAAATTTGCACGACGCTTCAATAATTTGATATGTGTAGGACGTCAGAAGTATGCGATTTATGTACACGACATTGAATGGATGACGGAATTCAGCTTTTGTTTCTGCTAGAGAACGAATGTTGATAAATGCTCGTGATTGGGTGTAATTAGTGATCAAGTCGCCTCGAACTGTAATCATGCCTTCCGATAGAAAGGGAGAACAAAATCCCTGGACAAGGCCCAGAGAGGGGCGGACTTGGGACAAGGACAAATTATTATTTTTTTATTTTCAAAAGAGTTTACTTTTATCCCTGACAAATGGAGCCCGGAATGAGTTGAACTCTATTTTTACATTTATTTTCTCTGAATATAAAACTCAGGAATTTTCATCAAATTAATCGAAATTACAAAGGGTAGCTAGAAGTCAGATTTTCGCTACAATACGTGACGTGGACGTGCAACTGGAAGACAGCTTCAGTGAGCTGATTAGTCACCACAGTCATGATTCACAAAGGGGCCGGCATGATAGTGTGTGGGGCCCATATGTCAGTAATTTGCCCCAGGGCCCGGATCGACTCTCCATGCCTCTGGCTGCAATGTGTTTCTCAACTTCACCTTTTGCAGCTGTCAGATTTAAACCGTGGTGGTTTTGGTTCCATCAGGACTATGTCGTCAAATTAGGAAATTTAATTTTACTGTTGCAGGGGAGAGTGCGGGAATTGAATTCTTCCTGTGTTCTAGGTTGTATTATTTTAATGCGAAAGTCAGCAAAAGGATTTCTAAACTCGCTTGCAAAGTCAAGTATTGCCGTTCCTTCTTGTACAATATAAGAGCATGGATCAAAAAAAGTTTACAAGGGTAATAAAAATTATTTAATAACATTGTTCAGAAAATACAAAAGGGGGATAAGAGACATACTTGGCGATCATTTTCCCACATATTCACCAAATCTATTTAGGCATTTATCTGAACGCAGGACCAACTTGTTTAACCCGGCTTGGCAGAAATCACGCCCTGTCCATTGAGACAGTACTCGGCAACTGCTTTCACATCACGCTCTGAAGAGAACATTGTTCCAAATAAGTCTTCCTTCAATTTCGGAAAAAGTAAATAATCATTGGCCATTGTCAAGTTATCCAACGCAAACGCCCTGGTATGTTGGGTGATGGTGTCATCCTCCTGCATGACAATACCCATACTGCTCACAAAATTCAAGAATTGCTGCGAAAGTTCAAGTGAGAAATCTTGAACCACCCCCCTACAGACCAGATTCGTCATCCAATCCGGGTTACAAACACTTATCTGGAACATGATACTCTTCAGAGAGTGATGCGAAAACAGTTGCCGAGAACAGACTCAATGGACAGGGTGTGATTTTTGCTAAACCGGGTTAAACGAGTTGGTCCTGCGTTCAGATAAATACCTTAATAGATTTGGTGATTATGTGGGAAAATGATCGGCAAGTATGTCTCTTATCTCCCTTTTGTATTTTCTGTCCAATGCTAATAAATCGTTTTTCATCACCCTTGTAAACTTTTTTGGATACATTCTTGCATATATATATATATATATATATAACATACACCAGCAAAACCGCACAAAAGCACAAGATTGGAAATAACTGTCAGATTGGCGGTCGAGGACCATTAAAACATTAGCTCTTGATGCGAAAACCTTTAAATCGCTTCAAGTCAGCTATTTTTCGCTGAGGTGAAAAATAGTGGCTAGATTTTGACATCGAATTGTTTGATCCCGCACTTATTCCGTGAAAGTTATTTCTATCCGCTATTGGTACTTTTGTGACTCGAATTGGAAAAATCATTCTTTTAGAATAGTTTTCGGTAAACCTGGAGTTTACGGTACGCACATGTTTTTCGCCAATTTTTTCTTGGCGCAATTTCATTTGCCGTCGCCAAATGCTGTGTTGGATGTGCAGTGCGCTTTTTATTGCTCGCTTGCGCATGCTTCACCTGAAAAGGAAAGATTGAGCACGCAATGCCTGCGGCATTTCAAGTGTGTACCGAGCAATTTTTTAACTTAAAAAAACTGATGAGATTGTTGTTCCTCTATCTCTTTGAAAAATGTTAAATAAAACTTTGGCTGAATTTTACTTCAAAGAAATTCTATTATCAAGCAGTGGCCTTTAAATAACATCTAGTCGCATACTAATATGACTGATAATGCAAAGACTTTTAGTTGATTAAAAGCAGAATCAACAATATTTACGGCTACCGGAATTTATTACTTTAAGTTCTACAAAAACATAAAAACACGAAGTTAGAATTAAAATTTTAAAAATAGAAAAATATTTACATGATCCTTGCTCATTTGAGCAACAGTAGCGTGAATCAGCCAGTGAGCCTCCGTTCTTAGCGCCAAAGAGCTGGCGATCCTAAGTCAAAAGAAGTAAGTTGGCACCGTAGACTCCAGATTAACCTAGTTTTCGTCCACTATTTAGTCGTTTGCTTGAAGGTAATAGTTCTTTTTTAATTTCTCGTATACGAAGTATACAAAGAGAAAGTATTGTAATCGTCAACAAATTCGAACTCGAGATTTTGACGAATCTCCACGTTTTAGACCTCCCTGAGTCCGAAAAACACAATTTTGGAATTATGTCTGTGCGTCTGTGAACACGATAACTCGAAAACTATTAGAGCTACGGGGATGAAATTTGGTATGTTTCTGTACAAAATTTGTAGGTTTCTATCAAATTTTGGTCATAATCCGTCCAAGGGAAGTCTGTCTGTCTGCGGTCATGCGAACACTATAACTCAAAAACTTGAATAGCTAGATGGATAAAATTTGGTACACAGTTTCATTATCATGAATGTAGGTCCGTATCAAAATTTGCGAAATGCGTCAAAGGGTTGATGGCTGTCGGTCTGTATAATTTACTTTTGAAGAGAATCCGTTATCTCCACTCGCATGAGTACTGGAAGCAATCTTCTGTGCACGCGAAGGCTATGGAGCGAACTACGTCAGATTGTCCTTGAGACGGCAAGAGCGGAAAATCCGTACGCATCTCTTTGAATCTGATTCTTTACCTAGATATTTTTCAGTCACTATTATGAAAAACCTTCTGATAGTCATCGGATTCTGGATAACAGTAAGTTCGAATTTTTTTAGCCACGCGGGGGAAGGGGAAACGGCACCCTTTTGGGGATGTATACGAGAAAGTTTAGGGGAGAACACTCCCGCTGGTTACTTCTCCTTTCAAGTTGTTGCTCTGGGGGCACCGCGAGTACACGGATGGGAAGCCGCCGGATAAGTAAGCTTGTTCTCACTTTCCCGGAGGGTCTAGCACGGTGTGGGGTAGTGACAGGACGTACCTCCTAGAAGGAGGAGTAGGACTCCAACCTTAGTGTCCGAGTTGCTGTCGTGGCGTTCTTGTCATTCAGATTATAGCGTACATCTATGCGTGCCAGGTCGGAGTGGTTTGTATGCATTTCCTTTCAAGTTTTTAATAAATACTTTTATTTAACTTTCCTTGTATGTCATCATTAAATCATACATCCTTGTGTGTCCATTAAATGATGATCCTTGTGTGTCCATTAAAGCTATTATCCTTGTGTGTCCATTAAATTCCTTGTGTCCTTCCTTGTGTGTCCATTAAAATGATGATCCTTGTGTGTCATCATTAAATCATACATCCTTGTGTGTCCATTAAAGCTATTATCCTTGTGTGTCCATTAAAGCTATTATCCTTGTGTGTCATCATTAAATCATACATCCTTGTGTGTCCATTAAAGCTATTGTCCTTGTGTGTCCATTAAACTCCTTGTGTCCTTCATTGTGTGTCCATTAAAATGATGATCCTTGTGTGTCATCATTAAATCATACATCCTTGTGTGTCCATTAAATGATGATCCTTGTGTGTCCATTAAAGCTATTATCCTTGTGTGTCCATTAAATTCCTTGTGTCCTTCCTTGTGTGTCCATTAAAATGATGATCCTTGTGGGTCCATTAAATCATACATCCTTGTGTGTCCATTAAATCTTACATCCTTGTGTGTCTATTAAATCATATATCCTTGTGTGTCATCATTAAATCCTTGTGTGTCATCATTAAATCACACTTTCCTTTCATGTGTGTCAATTTCTTATGTTTTGGAGTTTTGAAATTTTGTAAACGTGTGTATTTTAAATGGCAATACACTATTTTAGTATTTTTATTTCTTAGTTATTAATTAGTCGATGTATTTTTCTTGAAAGGGTGTTGACTCCATAAGTATGCAACCACCATAGAGAATTTCAGAAATGTATGATTTCAAAATTCTATTATATTTATGATAATGAGTTAGAAGTAATTAAAAATTATAAAAATGAAAGAATTTTTAAAAAAAGTTTTCATAAGTGTTCGAAAAGGAGAAAATAATTTATCAAAAATCTTATGTGGTAAAAAAAAATTAAAAATTCTAAGCATTCAAAAAATTACGATAAAGAAGTGAATTTACAGTGATTATCGCAAGGAAGAAAATTCATAAACTTTATTTATTAAAAATTCGAATCATATAATGAATGCGATAATCAAAATTCTAATTTAATATTGTATTTCTACAGCGTTTTTTTTCAGCATTTCTATTAAATTTTACGATTTTGTTTTGATATCCAGATTGGTGATAAAAAATAATTCCTTTTATTTATTAGACTAAAAATAATGCGCAATTCCAAACTTTACTTCCTCGATGTTTACGTTTAAGATTTTTCCTACCAAACAAAATAAAATTTGTCATGTTTGTGGGAAACAAAAAATATTTTTCAATTCTTCAGTTCTCTAGTTAAGTGCTGAACTACTATATTTAATTATGCAGACTTTTTTCACTGCCAAAGACGCAAAATTCTTGCTTATTACGAGGTAGAAAGTAGAAAAAAGAGTTTGAATAGTACGTCTTCTTTTTTCAGAGGCGAAGCGCGAAATTAATGAATGAAAAGTTGCTCAGAACATCAGTTTAGATTCTGGAACAAAAAAAGAAAGAAAGAAGTTCCGGATCGTTATACTGATAACGCTGCAAAAAGGAAAAAAAAAACATTTTTAAATAATCAAACAGAAGAGAATTAGGACCGTAGTTCAATTTAAAACCCTTCTTTCCAAATAAAAACAAGAATTTCAATTTCGGAATAACTTCTTTTGCCATTTTTTTCGGAATAAATTCTCCAGTTTGTTTAAGCGAATAAAAAAAACTTATTTCAAACATTTTGGACACAGGAGCGCCATTTCGAAATGTTAATTCTATTCATTTTAATTTCTGGGGATGACAAATATTTATTATTCTGACTTTACATCCTAGTCCATGAAATGTACGAAGAGAAATTTCCACGTTTTATACCTATCTGAATCCGAAAAACACATATTTTCACTTATTCACATTTTTACTTTCTCGTATACGAAATATACAAAGAGAAAGTATTGTAATCGTCAAAAAAATTCGAACTCGAGATTTTCATGAATCTCCACGTTTTACACCTCCCGGAGTCCGAAAAACATAATTTTGGAATTATGTCCGTCTGTGTGTGTGTGTCTGTCTGTGAACAAGATAACTCAAAAACTATTAGAGCCACGGGGATGAAATTTGGTATGTGGTCTTTAAACATAATTTGTAGGTTTCTGTCAAATTTTGGACAAAATCCGTCAACGGGAAGTCTGTCTGTCTGTATGTCCGAAGTCATGTGATCACTATAACTCAAAAGCTTGAATAGCTAGATGGATAAAATTTTGTACACAGTTTTATCATCATAAATGTAGGTCCGTATAAAATTTTGGGCCAAATCCGTCAACGGGTTGACTGTCTATCGGTCTATATAATTTTACTTTTGAAACAAATCCGTGATCTCTACGCGCACGCATACTGGACGCAATCTTCTGTGCAGGATAATCAGCGACTCCTGCTTGGCGCTTTTTTCTTCCCTTTTGGCTCCTTTTTCTCCCTTTTGGCGAATTCTGATCCTGCTCGGATTATTTTATTGCCGTTTGTTTTGTCGTTTCAACGTATGTTGAAGAAACTTGTTGCGTTCTGGGAATAAAGCAGATTCGAAATTTTTATGCGAGGAACTGACTTAATTTCGCTTTTTTTCTATCTCCACTGCGTTACGGGTTTTAGCTTATATTTTTCCCTACATGTGTTAGGTGTATACGAGAAAGTTTAGGGGAGAACACTCCCGTTGGTTTCAATGCATGTCCGTCTGTGAATACAGTACAGTAAAACTCTGATTAACCGACACTCGTTTAATCGTCAGTCTTTATTATCCGCCATCGTCGAAAAAGTAAAAAGTAAGGAAGGTAATGCAGGAAAAAACCTTTCTTAAATAAGAAAAACTTCAGAAAGTTTTTTTGAACAAATTAAAATGATTTCCTAAAGTTTTTCTTATTTAAAAAAGATTTTTTTCCTGCATTATTTCAATTATTGGACAAATTCAGGCCACAGAGGGAACATTATTTTACTATTAAGTCGTTCCCTCGACAGAAAATTAATCCATTTTAGATCTCCGATGGAGAGTGACACATTGAAAAAATTCGCCGTTCGAGTTCTCATTCATTTATTTTTTTCCATTTTATTTGCTTAATTTTAATGTGTTATAATATTTATTTCAGTGTGATTTTTGTTGTTTGATTGTAACTTAATTAGTTAGTTTATTATGAAAATATTGTTAATGCAATTTCTGGATGCTGTTGCGTTTGCGCGCAGAAGGTAAATTGTTATCACTATTATTTATTTATTTTTTCTGTATTTTCCTTCTTTATAATGTAATATTCGTAACGAATAAAAAATATGTTTATAGAATTTTTAAAATATTTAACGAAAATAAATTAATTAGATAAAATATCGATTGGCCATAAAAGAAATTAATTTAAAAATATCGTTTGGCTGGAAAAGAAATTAATTAAAATAAATCGTTTGGCATTAATTCTTTTCTAAAAATAGTGTGGCAACGATATATTTGTCTTTTGCTAGCGTTGCCTAGCAACGGAAAAGAATAATGATGATTGAACAAGGAATTCGATGTCAGTGAGTGATGTAACGTTTGTGATGTAAGTATCGGTGTTTGTTTTACATGTTTGTGCTGTTTAAAACGTCCAATAAACTTATTATTTTTGATAAAGAAGGCTCCACGATTCTTCATGCTATGCTGAAACACATCACAATAGTATTACAATACATTTCTGTGTATTGCTATTCTGGTATTGAAGTCTATAATGTCCAAATCCTGAGGTGGAATCTTTTGAGGATTGAAATACTTTCTCTTTCTAGACTTCATGCACGAGAAAGTAAAAAAGAAGAAGAAACGAATCGCACATAAAACCTAAAAAATATAATCTTCCGTAAGCGTTTACGCTGTTGTATCTGTATGAACATCGCACTTTGTTGTCTCTTTGGTGAGGTTTCCACTAAGAATTTGCAATGCACTTAAAAAGAAATAACGTCGCCTAACTTTGCGAAACAAAAGCTGCTCTTACGGCTCTAAAGAAAATGAAAAACGGATCACGAAAAGAATGAATAAAGGAAAGCTTGGACCGAATAGACTTCTCGATACCGGAAAAAGCTGTTACTTTTCCGTATTCTAGTTTTAATCCTGTTTGGAGGTGGAAAGCGAAGATTTTTGTCTTTTCCCTTCTGCAGAAAGCGAAGGCGCTGGTAGATTTTGCTATCAAAAGGGTGAAATGCTTTGCGAGAGTCATCATTCGACGGCTCTTTTAAACATTCTTAGGAAGATCATTGTGATATTCGTAACGAATAAAAAAATATATATTTGTAGAATTATTAAAATATTGAAAGAAGGAAATTATAATTAGATAAAAAAATCGTTTGGTCATAAAAGAAATTAATTTTAAAATATCGTTTGACTGAAAAAGAAATTAAGTAAAAATATCGTTTGGCATTAATTTTTTTCTAAAGGTAATAAAAATAGTTTGGCAACGATATTGTCTTTCGCTAACGTTGCCTAGCGACGGAAAAGAATTATGATTAAGAGATTGAACTTGGAATTCGATGTAATGTTTTGTGATGTAAGTGTATGTGCTTGTTTTACATGTTTTGTTCTGTGGAGAACGTCCAATAAACCTATTATTTTTCATAAAGAAGACTCCACGATTCTTCGTGCTGAAATGCATCACAATAGTATTACAATACATTTCTGTGTATTGCAATTCTTGTATTGAAGTTTATACTGATCGTTTTGTAACTTGCCTGTATTATTCACTTTTAAATGATCTTATTTTCATTTTCATCCCCAGACAGAAGTGAAATCACGTTACTGTGCATATGTATTAAGATATTCCCGTTATCCGGTTATCCGGCACAGTCCTGGTCCGGACAGTAACGGATAAACGAAGTTTTATTGTAACTCAAAAACACTACTTGCTAGTAGGCTATTCGGTATGCGATCCTATCATCAAAATTCTGGATTTCTAGAAAAATTTGAATGAAATTCATGAAAGGGAAGTGCATCTCTTCGGAAGAAGAGTTGTCCTATACCCATTCAACTGGTTCAGTAACTGTAATGGTCGCAGGTACAGGGGGAGTGACGGTTCGTCCATTAGGGCTGCAGAGTTGCAGCACCCCTGAAATTATTTTTTAAACTTTTTTTTTTCGTTTTTAGTCTTATTTGCTTACTTTTCCACTCTCAGAGTTCAATGACTTACGAAAATGCAAATAAAGCAATAAAAAATTGAAAAAAGACATAAAATGAATCCAAACGAAGAGATCGCAGGTCTCAGTGGCAAAATAATCTGCCCCTCCACCGAAATTCGTTCACTGAGCAGAAAATTCGGAGTGAAAATGTAACTCTTTCTTCCTTTAACTTAGAAGGGCTATGGGCTGAAAGTCAACTCAGCTCTGGCTGGCACGGAGCCAACTGAACTAAAGAAAGATGCTCTTTTTAATATATACTTCTTTTTTCCTCACTCTCACACAAATTGCAATCTCATTGGCTGTTTATGAGTTTCGCTTTCGGTTCGTTTTGCTACGACAGATTCAAGCAAATAATACTATTCTAAAACTTTCAAATTTTTAGAGTATTTCAGTAAAAAATGTATTTAATATGTTTTAGCTTAAAAAGAAATTTTCTGTATATGAGTTATTCGATATTCATTTTTGAAAGAGTGTTATCGAGTAAACTGGGCAAAGAGGGAAGTGTATATGTGGAGCTCCGATTATTATTTTTTGTCAGAGGAACCGTCACATCAACATTCAGTTTAATTTTTGTTAGTAAAACTAATAGAAAATGTCATATGCTAGTCATTTACTTTGTTTGAAAAGCAGGAAATTTCACATCTGGATTTGGAATTTTAAAAAATGGCCTATTTGGAGATAAAGTAGCTTTTAAAATTGCATTCTCTTGATAAACATTTTTCGCAGCTCCCCTCGTTTCTTAGTCCACGAGCCGCCACTGCACAGGGGCGTGGGGCGGCGTTCTTTCCTTCGAAAGCTCAAATATCCAGAAAGATGAAATTTGGCATAAAATTTTATCACCAGTATTTTTGATTTGCATCAGATTTTGAAGCATCATTATTGGGTTGAATGCTTCTCGTTTTCTCTGTTCGTGTATGCGAATATTCTAAAGCAAGGAACCAGATAGATGCATGAATTTAGTATACAATATTCACTATACAAAATTACATCAGTGTCGGATTTTAGACCAAATTGGTGAAAGGGAAGAGGATCTAAAATGCATATTCGATTCTATTCACAACACAATGTTTCCGAGAAAGTCTAAGTGAGAACACTACCGTTGATTTTTTCATGTGTTAACGCAAACAAAACCCTATATATTAATGCAAGGATCAATACTATACAAAATTAGATCAGTGTCGGATTTTAGACCAAATTGGTGAAAGGGAAGAGGATCTAAAATGTATATGCGATTCTTTTCACAACACAATGTTTGCGAGAAACTTTAAGGCAGAACACTTCCGTTGAATTTTTCATATATTAATACATCAAACCCTATATATTAATGTAAGTATCATTACTATACAAAATTAGATCAGTGTCGGATTTTAGACCAAATTGGTAAAAGGGAAAAGGATCTAAAATGCATATGCGATTCTTTTCACAACACAATGTTTGAGAGAAACTTTAAGGCAGAACACTTCCGTTGAATTTTTCATATATTAATGCACAAAACCCTATATCTTAATGCAAGGATCATTTCTATACAAAATTAGATCAGTGTCGGATTTTAGACCAAATTGGTGAAAGGGAAGAGGATCTAAAATGCATATTCAATTCTATTCACAACACAATGTTTACAAAAAAGTCTAAGTGAGAACACTTCCGTTGACTTTTTCATAGATGAATACAAAAAACCCTATATATTAATGCAAGGATCATTACTATACGAAATTAGATCAATGCCAGATTTTAGACCAAATTGGTGAAAAGAATGATGATCTAAAATGCATATTCGATTCTTTTCACAAAACAATGTTTACGAGAAAGTCTATGTGAGAACACTACCGTTGAAATTTTCATGTATTAAATGCAAAAAAACCTTTATATTAAAGCAAAGATCATTACTATACAAAATTAGATCAGTGTCGGATTTTAGACCAAATTGGTGAAAGGAAAAAAGGATCTAAAATGCATATTCGCTTCTTTTCACAGAACAATGTTCACGAGAAAGTCTAAGTGAGAACACTACCGTTGACTTTTTCATATATTCATGCAAAAAAACCCTATATATTACTGCAAAGATCATTACTATACAAAATTAGATCAGTGTCGGATTTTAGACTAAATTGGTGAAAGGGAAGAGGATCTAAAATTCATATTCGATTCTTTTCACAACACAGTGTTTACGAGAAAGTCTATGGGAGAGCACTACCTTTGACTTTTTCATATATTCATGAAAACAAGAAGTGTAAAAAAGATATGTTAGTGCAAGGACCATTTTCTTAAAAAGAGGTTTAATTATTCAAACAAAGAGCAATTGGAAATTTTCTCAGCTTTCATCTGAGTTATTTCTCGAAAGGGAATTATTTTAATTAATAAAGAAGTCGTGAACTTTTTTATGTATGTCTGGAATAGGTATAAAAGTCATTTGAAGAATACATATTCATTCGGAAAACTTTTTATCTTCAGATGCGGCTTCAACACTTATTTTCTGAATTCCTTAAAAGCAATTAAAAGGACAACACTATATCCTTCTTTTTGAAAGTCATTTCTCATCTCCAAAGTAATTAGCTTCGTGTAATTTTAGATATTCTCCTGAATATTTGATAACGATCTCGTTACTGGGGCTTGCGAATTAACTTTAAATGTAATCAAACGATTATAAATATTTTTAAATATTAAACGACACTGGATTTAATTTAATTAGATGGATAGATACTGGGGCACTTGAAATTTTAAAAAGCCGTTTAATTTATTCTGTTAATTAGTTTTCTGTTACTACATAAAGTTGAGGTGTATTTCCCGATTTAATTACGTAAAGACTAGCATTTCCAATTTTATTTATGTATTTACTAGCCGCCTTGAACGACCATCTTTTTCTTTGGGAATGTTGGTTGTTTTTAGTTTCAATTAACTAATTTGACATTCATGGTTCCTCCAACAAATTATTTTTTAGTTATGAAATTGGGATGGATGTTTAAACCGTGAAACGTAAGTAGTCTCATACCTGTTGTTTTTATTATGCACATGAACCTCCTTAAACAGGGGAATCTTGCCCGCTTTCGTGTTTCGCTTGAAGAAAGAAAACTAAGAAAATCTCCAGGAGCTGGCAAAGACTGCAATTCATTCCTAAATGAAAATTGTCCGATCAGATTACGAATAATGCTGTTAATCGAAAGTTATTAGTTGAAAGATTCCTCTTGCACAATTCATTCTATCCAAATTTTTAGAAGATATTTCCTCGTTTGAATTCTAAATTCAATAACTGGCCACAGTCAGTATAAATAATTCTGCAGGGGAAGATTGCCCACTTTTGTGTACCGCTCGAAAGAAAGCGAAAAAATTTCCAGGAGCTAGCACGACTGCAATTCGTTGTTAAGCATACATTTGTAGAACAGTTTCTGAGTAATGATATTACTCGAAGGATATATTTTACAACTTGAACCCTAATAAATTATTTAAAGTATATTTCCTCGTTTGAATCCTATATTCAATAACTGGCCACCGTCAGTAAAGATATTCTGCAGGGGAAGATTGCCCACTTTTGTGTACCGCTCGAAAGAAAGCGAAAAAATTTCCAGGAGCTAGCACGACTGCAATTCGTTGTTAAGCATACATTTGTAGAACAGTTTCTGAGTAATGATATTACTCGAAGGATATATTTTACAACTTGAACCCTAATAAATTATTT
>BGPR01009258.1:0-32564 GCA_013235015.1 Araneus ventricosus | reverse complement strand
AATTGATACATTTGCATTTTGAATTCAATTGATACATTTGCATTTTGAATTTAATTGATACATTTGCATTTTGAAATCAATTGATACATTTGCATTTTGAATTCAGATTTTTTCATATGAACTCTTTAAAATTCAATTTGTTCCCGTTTGCTTTGATAATATTTAACAGAAAGTCTGATATTAATGTTTAATTCATCGAAAAAAGGCTATTGTATTGCTGTATTGCTTTTTTGGTAATCTGTCGATGTATTATCTAAGTACTGTTTATTTTGCATTCATTTGCACTTTATGTATTGTATTGTATTGCATCATGTATTTCTTTATATATCGTATTGTCGCGTGTTTTTGTCTCTAAAGGTCTAATATAAATAACTCCAGAAATTGTGTGACCTTACTTTTAAGTTACACCACTATATAAAAATAAATTTCGGGAGGTTGCTCCCGATATTCATTAAATAACTTCACAAACTTACAGTTGAGTCAACTGTCTTGAAATAGAACTCTTTTAAACTGTTACGTTTGACTATTTACAGAAAAATTACTTACAAACATAATTATTGCGGTAAATGTTGTTTATTAAGTTTTAATATGTTGTTAAACATATTATTGGTATTTTTTTCTAAAAATAAAATTCGATCCGTCTTCGACTATTTCTAGTATTTTACTTAGATTCAACGAGTATCAATATTTTGGTGTTCGCTAACATCTTCAAATGACTTATAAAAGTGTGAAGAAGGAAATCCGTAGCTGAAATGAAGTGAATAAAAATCTTCCTGGTACATAAATCGAGTCCGTGGATTAGAAGAACACGAAAAGTGCATCGAAGGAAAAAGGAAATATTCGGACATCAGAAAGGCGCATAATAAATAAACTTGTGCCTTTCAAAAGTACTTTTCTTCGCGAGAAGTGAGAATTTTTGGGGTCTAACGTACTCTCAGTAGCGAATATTTGCATACAAATGCAGCGCCACCGCTGGAAAAGACATGCTTTCAACTGCAAGCACAAAGAACAGCATTCTGGAAAAAAAACTTTCACCGACTATGGAATTCAGGATGCTCTTTATTCGACGTCATTTCTGAAAAAGACTGCGCAAGTAGCTCCTCCTATTATTCACAATATCATTGGATACATCAGCTTTTGTTAACTTCAGTGTCATTCATAGCCGTTAGAGAATGCAGTTGAGTTTATTGTGAGTTCCCGAGGTGATTTATGCTCCTGAGGTTTCCGTCAATGACATCTGTAGTTAACAGTACATAGAAAGCTATAAGCGACTGAATCGATGATCAGTACGTAATAGGACTAGAGAAAGAGGTTTGTGAAATTTAGAGACCTTTATTTGTTTTATTTTTCAGAAACCTCATTTAAATATTTATTCAAAAACAAAAAATGACGGAAGACTGTCTTTTTCAAACATCCCTGATGTTAAAGGCGTAGGACTACTTTACTCGCGTGACTCTTTTCCGATTTTCATTTTTTTTTTGTAAATTCTGTTGTTACCCTTTATCTCTAAAATAAGACATTAGTTATGTTTACCGAGATATGTCGAGGATCTCCCATACAACGTTTTTTGTGGGTAAATAATATAAAAAGTACTAATAATTCAATCAAGTTTATTGTTATGGGGTGGGACTCAAACAGTCCCACCTTGCCACATGGGTTCATGTGGTTCAAAAAATACCCCACCATGCATATTTACGCATAAAAATGGTGGGGCACTTTTAACACTTTGAGTCCCAGAGAAATGCCGTTTGGAATAATCATTTTTATTATTTTTTTTTGTTTGGCATCTACGCCTGCCTCTGATATCAAATGGACGTCATTCAATTCTTCTCATTTTCCTCTTTTTCAATATATTTTTTATCCTAACCAATAAATGGCTGCACTATCGATTTTATCAATTCAAAAATTGCCTTTTTGGACTTCACTTCATTCAGCGAAAAAAGTCAAAATAAAAATTAATTTTAATATAATTTAACTGAAATTACAGGTACAGTTTCCTTCTTATTATTTTTAAATATGTAATAATATTTTATATCAGCTGTTTTTTTAAAAAAATTATTAGTTTCTTCCTTATTTTTTTGTTTTTTAACTTTCCTCTTAGGCCCAAAATGAGTACATTTCCCAAATTTTAGAATGAATAATTCTATGCTTAAGACTGAAAGGGTTAATAACACCGTGCCTCAAAGAGTTAAAATGCGAAATTACGCCCACTTTGGCAGCTGGTCAATTTAGCAAACATTAAAGGGCTATAAGTAATAGAATGATGTGATTATGCGCAACCATTTTTTTTTGTTTGATTTGAATAATCTGGTACAATATTTGAAAAAAAATCCTTTCTTTCCGCGACAATCTCAGTTGATTTGGAACAACCTTAGTCCAATGTTCCTATCAAATTTATCTTAAGGGGGCATACTACTGTTTAACATCGAAAATTTTCGATTTTATGAAATATATATATATATATATGTAATAATCTCAATTTTATTTCAAATTCTAATATTATATATATTAAAATCTTAATAACTCCAGTTTCGTTCCATTTCCAGCGCTGGAGGTATATTAAATCTCTCGTTTGGCATATTTATTACTAAAAGAATATTTTAATCTTTTCCACGCGCACACAACTCGCGAAACCAGCGACTTATTGCCGCCAGGCATTTTCCCTAAAACACTTACGTATTATTCTAAAAATAGCTATTATTCCCTTCACTTTGAACGTGTGTCAATATGTTATTCCCTTATCTGAGAGAATACAGGGATTTTGCTGTTCACTTTTACTTATAACCTAAACGGAGAAGCACGTATACCCACCACTCTCCTATATTTTACTTAAATAGTTTGATAATAAAATAAGAAGTAGTTATTTGCTCGGCCTGTTTATTTCAATGTCTGCAACCACGAAAATCATAGGGACGTATATATATATATATATTATTCCCCTGTCTTTTTTCAACAATTTAAAACATTCCGCCTTAAAAAATTCCCATAATTATGAAAGTTATGAAGGAAAATGTATCAGCCATTCAAAGTAAACATTGAATATGGCCATAACTTTAAAGAGCTATATCTCAAAATGTGTTTATATATATATATATACGATATCTCAAGAACTATCGAATATTTTTACATAACAATTTTACCAAGTATGTATTTTGCTATGTTTTACAAATTGAACTACATTTTTGTACATATTTCTCCAAAGAAGTGTTTTTGGGAGGGTTAGAAAAGATGAAATTTTAACTATTTTTAACATTTTTATTTTAAATTGGTATATAAAATAGAAATTAAATTTAAATGTTAATAAATTGTGGTTCAGTTTCTTAAACGAACTGTTTCGATTACTTAGATACCAAAAATATTGTGTTTAGACAAATATTTTATCCGTAATCATGTGCCAAGGTGACTATCTCATTTTTTCTCCGAAAATTATACCCATATTTATTACTCTCTCAAATAAATACATACCAATATGAAGGTTTGACAATGTGTGTGCTATAAGAGAAATGACAGATATTTTTCTAGAAAAAAGTGAGTTTGTGAATTGAATTGTTTCAGAGATATAATGTATCGAATTTTACAGTTTTCCACCATTTTCTCGAGGTTTAAGAGTCGTATGTCCCCTTAAGAGATTTAAAGCCAAACATTTTTCTCCTATTCTGTAGCTGAGAGGCATGCTATCTTCGGTCCAATTTCGCTGATTTTGATGTTTTTATCGTATTTACAGTATCCCGACCGCATCTTGATCGGAAGGAACGAAAGATAACAGCTCTCAAAAAATATATTGCGTTACATTGTACTCTAGAATTTCTTTTTATTCTCCTGTGAAATGCTAAAACAGTTAAGACATTTTACCGCTGAAACACAGAATTTGCTATCTGATATCATCTCCCCCTAGGGGGGCACCGAGAAGTTCACGGATGAGTAGCCTCCATCAGTGCCGAATCCAGGGGTGGAGCCCCCCAGCGCTATACCCAAATTCTTGATTTTATTTAAAATCACTACAACTGTTTGTTCTTAATTTTCATTAAACAAAATATTAATAAAATCGTGACAACATTGCTTTCTGGCTTGACAGGTTCGAAAATTTTCCTACTTTTCTAGTCATTCCATTTGAACTTGTAACGTTGGTGCGGTCGAAAACATTTTTTTGCTAGTTATTTCAATGTATTTTTTATTAATTTATCGAAAATACTGTATTGTTCTTCATGATTCTTATTGTCAGGTGAGGAAAGTCTGTAAAGTTAAAGTGCTTTGGTTTAAAACGACCATAAGGTTTGACATTCGTCACGACGATACAAAATTTTTATAACCTCAGCCCCACAGACCCTAATCCTGTATTCGCCACTAGCCGCCAGATAAGTATGCGGAGCTCGCTTCTGCTGGAGGTATAACAATGGTTGGACTTTCGGTCCCTCCACCAGCGATAGTACGTACCTCCTTCGGCAGGGGTTGGGCCGTGCCCAGGTGATTGGCTACTAGGACTCTGGCTCGAAGCTATTTCAGTGGCTGTCATTCAGACAATCCGGATGCCAAGGGAGGGGGGAGTAGACCTAATCTTGAGGGTATCTGATATCAAACAACATGAAAAGTCTTCTTTCCTGTACAAAACAAAGTTGTCCTTCGTGTATGCACAGCTTCGCAGCCGCTCTTGACACAGTTGAAGAATTTAAAGTGACCTGCATAAAGAATACCCCCCCCCCCCCATTTCACATTTTTCAGAGGCCTTCGAAGTATTCTTCACTGGTTTATTCTCCGACCCCGTTCCGGCTTTCCCCCTAAATTCTTCTCTTCCAAACTTTTATCGGAGAAGTATATAGCGTAGGAAAACTTTTGCTTTTTCCTCCGCAGTGCTTCGGTTTCTTTGTCACGTTCGAGAAAAAAGACTCCTGGAATCTTCTGAGATGATGCGTGAATCTTTTCCTCTCTTCTACAAATCCCTTCCCTTTTAGGGAAGGTTGTATATTTAGTTACAGTAATGCAAACTTAAAGCCATATCACACGAGCAAAAATTTGCCAACCCAACCCTCAACTCAACCGTACGTTCAACTCAAAACCTGAGAATTGAGTTTAATCTGCCGTCTGATAAGGAAGTTGGGGTTGAGGCACTCAACCCTGTCGATTTCTCGCGACAGAGTTGACACAACCTCTGTATCTGAACCAATCAGATGAATTGTTGACTGCTTTCGTCATAACACACAACGTCATACTCAAAGATGGCGGCTCCCATGAAGTGGCCGTTCCCCAGCTGATATGCATTGCCTCATATTTTTGTCCATCCTCTTTATTAACCTTCCAGCGGGCGCGCGTTTTTTAAAGATACCTGCATTGTGTGCACCGTATTACATATTTATATCGTTCTTTTATAAATTTAAATGAAATTTTCATTTATAAAATATTCGTTTACTATTAAGCTAATAAATAAAGATAACACAAATAAAAGTTGTATTTATTTTTGTGAAACAGCACGATATATTTATGTAATACGATGCGCGATATATTTATGTAATACGATACACGATATACTTATGTAATACGATGCACGATATATTTATGTAATACGATATACTTATGTAATACGATGCATGATATATATGTGTAATACGATGCACGATATGTCGTAAAATTTGTTAATAACGTGTGTTGAATCAAAATAAGCGACAACAACAAACAACCACGAATAAGATTCTCGCCAAATATAAGGATAGAGTTGTATTTCTAACGGTCGGAAAATAAAAACTGCTACCAACTCCATACCCAACGCTGGCAACCCCAGTTCGGTTGAAATTGGGATCAGAGTTGGAGATACAGTTGAGTTGGCGGTTGCGTTGACGGTATTTTTGTCCGTATGATAAGCGCTTTAGAAGCGTCAATGGTGGATTGTTGACGGATTTCGTTGAGGTCATCGTAGCTCGAATATTTTTTGAGTCTGCATGTTTCCAAGAAATACCTACCCAGCTAAAAAAAATCTGGAAAAAATCTTTAAAAAAGTCTGAAGTAAATCTGAAGGTATTTGGAACATGTTTTCTTCAGACTACAGGACTGCACGAGATAGGGGTAAAATAATCTATTTGAGTTTTAACGTCACCATAGCTCTAGTGGCGCCACCTAGTGATGCAAAAATCAACCATGACCAGAATACGTTCAAAGTCGTAGAGATGAGTAATAGATGAGATTAGTAATATTTTTGTTCAATAATTTAGATTCTCTGTTTGAATAAATTCGTTTTCGCCTTTTATCTTTCAGATAATCCTTCTCTACATCCAAAGGGCTCAAGCTCCACTTTTCCTTTCTTTTTGGAGGAAAATAGCTAGTCAGAAAGACAGTTGGAAAACTAATTGGAAATTAATTACATTATGAGGGAAAGGTTTAAAGTGGTAAAACCTGAAATATTTATTTAAAAGATTAATTTAGAATTCTCTTTTTCAGTGACATATTAAAACAATTTAGAGACTAAGACAATTTTCTAATCGGAAATTTTGATGCTGATGCATTCCTTTTCTATACAAGTATATGGTATATCACTAATTGAAAAAAGAACTGATGAAACTCCTGTCTGCTGTAAAATTAAACAATAATGGTAATTACATTCTAATTTTGTTTTAAATTCTTTGGAAAATAAAACTGCAATATTAGAGAATATGGTGCAAAATATGTATTTAGAGAAATGCAGATATTATGAAATTGCGGTTAAATCTTCAAAAAACCAACAGATTCAAGTTTAATGATATTGCGAAAATCTGCTAAATAACTGCAAATTGAATTGAAGACAAAATGCAGATTTTTTGCTCTCTTACAAAAATCTGCAGGAATCTTTAAAAAACTTCAAATTTGTTTTCTGCAGATTTTTTTCAGCTGAGTAGTACGTTTGAAATTCTAAGGAAAAGCACTTCCCCTTCTTTTCAGGAGAAGATTTCAAAGGAAACCGATGTGCTCACTGGCAGCAAAATGAGAAAAGCCAATTCTAGTCAGGTTTGTATTCCAGAGAGTGAGAGAGAGAGAGAGAGATTGGAAACATTGGCGAACTGAGGTCGTAGTTACAGAGGAGCTGGAGGCATCGAATGGTGATGAGATTAGATATGCATTAGAAGTTTAGAGGTTGTCTGAGCTGTGTGTGTGTGTGTGTGTGTGTGTGTGTGTGTGTGTGTGTGTGAGGCTTGCAACGATGAAGAGGGGTGTATCCCCTGAGAGAAGAATCTCAACAGCGCTGAGGCTTGCAACGATGAACAGGGGTGTATCCCCTGAGAGAAGAATCTCAACAGCGCTGAGGCTGGAGTTCAAATATCTAAGAGAGGGTAAACCAACAAGTTATGCTACTATCACAGGCGGAGATTAAACAAATTTGTTTCCAAAGAGTAACTCCAGTAGTTCTTCTAACCCGAGGTCATCGCAATTACATATTCGTACAAGACATATTTCATATTCGTAGAAGACATATTACATATTTGTACAAGACATATTACATATTTGTGCATTAGAGTATATTGTTACAAAAATCGTTCTGTGGGTGTATGGTGTAAACAGTCCATAATGGAAAATTAAGATTTATTCACAAATATAAAGGAAAACACCCCAGATAGCAAATAAAGCTTGTCTGAAAGGCTTTGGAAACCTTGTCGTCGGCAAGGGTAAAGGGTTGTCACAAAAGTTTCCATGACAAGGGTTGAACCTTTCGGCAAGGTAAGCGGCAAGGTTCGCTAGTCAACAAGAAACAAGGTTTTCTATAAGGTTTTCAGTAAGATTTCCCCAAGCTTTTATTACAAGCTTGTTTCAGGCCTTTTAAAAGGTTGTTAAGAGCCCTCCTTCGGTGGACAAAGTAGAACCCTCCTTCCCCCCTCCGAAGCCGTAATCTTACAGAAGGGTCCAACCCCCTTTCTTCACCCCCTCTTCAAAGCCAAAGAGAGGGGTCCAAACCCTCTTTTTTCACCCCCTTCAAAGCCAAACAGAGGGGTCCAACCCCCTTTTTTATCCTTCTTCTTCTGACGTCATCTGGAATGTACATTAATTGGAAATCTTAATTATTAATTTCAGTTAGTTTGATTAATCTAATTTTTAATTGAACTTACTTGTACGATTAGATTGTAGATTGTGACAAAACTTCAAATTCCTCTCAGCTGAGGGATAGAACTCGCGTTCCTAGAGGTGGAAGGCAAACGCAGTAACCACTATACCGGACGAGGCTACACACGATAGGACAGGTGGTTAATAAAAGGCTTTCTTACGTCAATTTTGCGGGAATTGTTTCCGAAACAGTTTACGCGGAGTTGTTCAAACCTTGTCGGTGAGGTAGTTCATAAAAAGCTTTCCTATGTAAACCTCGCGGCAATGGTTTTCTAAACGGTTTTCGCGGAAATGCTTTCGCGGACAGCCTATGGAAAGAGAAATGGCAACCTTTCCCGGAACCTTCTTTGCTATCTGGGACGTAGCACAGGTAACAGGAACAACAGATTTTGCACAGAATAGCAGCACAAAAAGACAACAATTCACTAGTAATAACAGTAACAGCACTTTCAATAGCGCTCAGCTCACCGGCTTTCCAGCACTGCAAACAAAACTCCAAATTCGTTCCAGTCGATCGACAACACTACCGTGATCCAAGCGCTGTCTTTTATACTCTCACTGATAGGCCGTGACGTCACATAGAATTTTCAGGAAACACCTGGATCTCGGCCCTAATAGAAATACCGAGAAAGTAATAGCATTTTCGGGTATCTTCTCTCTGTCGCCAAAGTCACCAAGTTTGTCACCAAGGTCGACAAGTTTGTCGCCAAGGCGCCAATATGGTTTCCAATTTTGTCGTCAAGGCCAGGGGTCTCGGAATGATTGTTGCCCGTCACTCCATGCTTACCCCCGTATACCCCAACTATAAGACTAGCGAGGCAGGAAAGCGACATTACATCTTTAACAATATCTTAATTACATGTGCAACCAAAAAAGTATAAAGACTAATGCAATGGTTTTAGGCAAGGGATAAAGCAAAGCTATGTTGTAATGAGCAAGAGGAAGTGCGCGGTACTGACGCGTGGCATCTGGCGAGACGAAGTGCACTTTTCCGCTGATGTTGGTGGGCTGTCCGGAGAGGGCGAACGCCACCAAGTAGAGCTGGTACTCGGTGGCCGGCTGGAGGTGCTCCAACACCAGCAACCGCTGCTAACCGGGGATGCCTAAGGAAGAATGTCACGGTAAACACGAACCTCCTCCTAAACAGCATGGCAAATATACAAGATTGAAGTGTATGAAGGTGGAAACAAATGCTAAATAAATAAGGCCTCAATTTAATAGAAAGTCAGTCTCATTTCGAGAAGAACACCTTAAATCACTTGATGAAGAACAGTTTTTGAAAACTCACTTTTATTAGCGCACAAGAAAGTAGAATTTTTCATTTTATTTTTGTTATATTCTACTCTTTATTCCTTTATTTATAATTTATTATAATAAATGCTACGAAATCTTGTAATAATTATTTCTCAAATTCACTAAAATGTGGGGTCAATGGTATGGAATAAACATTTAAATATATTAAACAATTAGTTCTGAAACACGTTAAACAAAAGTATGTAATAGTAAACAGCATTCTCAAAACAGTTAGCGCAATTCTTGTTCTGATAATATTTAGTTAGAAATACAGATATTTATGCAAAATATTCAATTTAAACTCCTTCTTTATCATCTTACTTTTCTTTCTTTTTATGTTTAAAACTTTTCTTTATTATCTTAAGGAATCGTCTGCTCCAAATTTCTAAAGGATCGCTTTTTTAAAATCCAGTTCTTTTCCGTCGATAAGAAAGATAAAGAACATTTAAAGAACAACCGATAAATTGATTTAGCTGGCGATAACTGCCGATGCAAGGAGATATTGCAAATCCCATCGCATAAAACTTGGAAACTCGGCCGCGTTCCGAAGCGAAGAAATCTGCACCGAAGTTTTAATGCTTCGTCCTTCAGTTTAAATTATAGTTTCTTTCAAAGGAATAATTCAACCATGAACAGCCATTTTGTCCCTTCCATTCACTTCAATTGAAAAGTCCATAGTATTTCGTCTCACTTTCTGAAGGGAACTTCCTGATGGGAACTAATATCTTTTCCATGCAAATTCGTCTCCTCTTTCTGCTTTTCAAGCGGGTGAAAAAAAGAATAAATTTATTCGAACCAAGACATTTGAATAAAGAACATTAATCTTTTTTCTTTGGTTTGCTCTTTTCAAACATGATTGGCGGAGAAATTTTGCTCGTTAATCCAAAAGATGGTGAAAGCGAAGGGCTTTTATTACTGAATAACTCTTTTCTGTTACAGTAAACAACAGCGAGAAAAATGCTTCTTTAATAAAATTGTATTATAAATTATGAAGTTTAGAATATATCTGTTGGTCTTTTATCGTAGATGCCGAGTCTGTTTAGCAATGACATTTACAGACAATGAAATAAACAAATTCGCAATAAAACTTCTCCCCGAAGATATTTTGGAAAGATTTATATGCATACAGTTTTCATTAAACTGGATTCCAGGGAAAGATTACGATTATTTTAAGCGATAATGGATTCTAACA
This sequence comes from Araneus ventricosus, assembly GCA_013235015.1. Taxonomy (NCBI): domain Eukaryota; kingdom Metazoa; phylum Arthropoda; class Arachnida; order Araneae; family Araneidae; genus Araneus; species Araneus ventricosus. The sequence continues at coordinate 22,021 of BGPR01009258.1, read as the reverse complement.
AACATCCACGAAGAATTTTCGAATCATCGCTGTCCTTTAGAATTTTACACCTGGGGCACAATATAGAGTGAATTCTCTAATAAACCTTCAACCCAGTTTATCGTTTGATGACTTTATTCTCATTGAAGAGAAACAGCCAGGATATCAAAGTATGAACCTTCTTATCAGAGAAAATTAGTTATTCTATTTACACAAAGCAAACAAAAATTATTATAAAAATATTATAAAATTATAAAATAAATGATTTAAAAAAAGTATGAAATAAATATAAAATATAAAATTATAAATAAATAATACAAAAAATTATTACAAAAATGAATAGATTCAGCGTCATTTGCAGTAGGGGTATTCAGAATGATAAAATAGACAACGCATAATTAAAATTTGCTCTTATAATAACTTAGCATTCATTTTTAATTTTAGCAAATGCCATTATAATTATTTCTTCTCAAAGTTTATTTTTGTGGGCTTGGGAATATACAATATAAATTATTTAAAAAATTATAATATAAATTATTTAAAAAATTATAAAATAAATTATTTAAAAAGTATAAAATAAATATAAAATATAAAATTATAAATAACTATTAAATAATTATTATAAAAATGAATGAATTAAGCGTCATTTGCAGTGGGGGTATTCAGAATGATAAAATAGACAACGCATAATTAAAATCTGTTCTTATAATAACTTAGCATTCATTTTTAATTCAACGAAATACCATTATCATAATTTCTTCTCGAAGTTTATTTTTGTGGGTTTGGGAATATAGAATATAAATTTAGCTAGATTTTATATTCTTGTAACATTTTCTGATCTACCCAAGCCCATGATATAAGTCCAGTTGATCCTGAAAGATGAATGAGGCTTTGCCCAATTTTTTTTCTTTCTGAATCTCACTTTATATCTTTTCTGTGATGTCTTGACTTCGCATACTTTTAAAATACCATTCTTTAGGCTATAAAGATAATTTTGTAAGGAGATGTGTTAAAAAAGTTACTACACAAATTTTAAGAATAGGAAATTATCTTAATTATAAGACAATTGCGTTCGGATTACTTTTACAATTTGAAACCGACACATGACGTCCCACAAATTGTTTTTGAAATTTCTTCATGATTCTTTGCTCCTCGAACTGATCTTAAATAAATTTCTTTTGATTATAGTATGACTGCCACAAAAAAATGACTATCAAAAAGGGGTTAAGAAAACTAAATTTATGAAACTTGAACGCTTTTCTTAACAACAATGAGACAAATTATTAAAATATCTACTGAGGAAAAATGAACTTTTTATCAAACAGTAATTAAAATCGGATTCTTAAGTAACAGAGTCCTTTTCTGGGGAATGCAAATTATTTCTAAGATTTTATCCGCACGGAACTTTTGGGAACACTGGATGACGTCCTGGAATTTCAATTACATTACGGAATGTAATGCATTTAGTGGGTCGAAATGAAACAGCGGATAAAACATTTCTGAACAAAAACTAAAATATCTGCCTGTTCTAATTTAGTTTCAACGAAATAAATGTAATTTGAAGAAAAATTTGCAAAGATGCAAGTTTTAAATAGCGCATTTATGGTCGATCACCATTAGGCTTAGTGATTCATTCCATAAATGAATGCACTGTTCTTCAAACTAATGTGTTATATTGTCATTAGGAAGTTACATTATTATACTGACCAATATTTACAGCTATGTACAATTAAAGTTCTAGTTCGTCATAGGATAAGGATGGCACACAAATTATTCGTTATATAATAGAGGATCGCAACCAATTAGATTTGCACTCAAATTATTCGGTATAAAATACAGAATCGCAACGAATTAGATTTGCACTCAAATTATTCGTTATATAATACAGCATCGCAACCAATTAGATTTGCACTCAAATTATTCGTTATATAATACAGGATCGCAACCAAATAGATTTGCACTCAAATTATTCGTTATATAATACAGCATCGCAACCAATTAAATTTGCACTCAAATTATTCGTTATATAATACAGGATCGCATTCGACTTCAGGACACCACAATTTATGGACGAACATCACTAGGCTTAGTGATCGGTTCCATAAATGAATACACAGTTCTTCAAACTAAAGTATTATATCGTCATTAGGAAGTTATATTATTATACTGAGCAATATTTACAGCTATGTACAATTAAAGTAGTTCTAGTTCGTCATATGATAAGGATGGCACTCAAATTATTCGTTATATAAGAAAGGATCGCAACCAATTAGATTTGCACTCAAATGATTCATTATATAACACTGGTTCTCAACCAATTAGATTTGCACTCAAATTATTCGTTATATAATACTGGATCGCAACCAATTAGATTTGCACTCAAATTATTAGTTATATAATACAGAATCGCAACCAATTAGATTTGCACTCAAATTATTCGTTATATAATATAAGATCGCATTCCACTTCAGGACACCTCAATGTATGGGCGATCATCATTAGGCTTAGTGATTTGTTCCATAAATGAATACACAGTTCTTGAAACTAAAGTATTTTATTGTCATTAGGAAGTTACATTATTATACTGAGCAATATTTACAGCTATGTACAAGTAAAGTAGTTCTAGTTCGTCATATGATAAGGATGGCACTCAAATTATTCGTTATATAATACGGGATCGCAACGAATTAGATTTGCACTCATTATCCGTTATATAATACAGGATCGCAACCAATTAGATTTGCACTCAAATTATTTGTTATATAATACAGGATCGCAACCAATTAGATTTGCACTCAAATTATTCGTTATATAATACAGGATCGCATTCCACTTCAGGACACCACAATTTATGGGCGAATATCATTAGGCTTAGTGATTGGTTCCATAAATGAATACACATTTCTTCAGACTAAAATATTATATTGTCATTAGGAATTTACATTATTATACTGGGCAATATTTACAGCTATGTACAATTAAAGTAGTTCTAGTTCGTCATGTGATACGGATGGCACTCATTAGCATCGAATATCGTCGTTTCATCTCGTCTTTTGGTCTTGCGAAAAAGAACCAACGTCGTTCATACGTCTCGTACCACGTTCCACCTCGTCTTCTGTTCTCGGCAGCTTGATGCCCTGACATCACTAGCTATGGCAGCTCCATCTACAGGTTCTCGGCTGGTGACCAACATATCTAATACAACAAAGGAATGTCTTTTAAATTACCTTGTGTTACAAAAATCGTTCTATGGGTGTATGGTGTAAACAGTCCAACACGCAGGACAATGGAAAATGAAGGTTTATTCAGAAATATGCAGGAAAACACATAGCACAGGTAACATGAAGCAATACATGTTGCACATATTAGCAACGTAAGCAGACAACAATTCAAGTAATAACAGTTCAGCACTTTGAGGTTTAGCAACACAAACAGTCACCACATCACTAATAACGACAATAACAGCACTTTCAATAGTGCTCAGCTCACCGATTTCTAGCTCGCACTGCAGCCTAAACTCCAAAGTCGTTCCAGTATATCAACACTCCCTCCCTGATCCAAACGCGGTCCTTATATACTCTCTCCGACAGGTCGTGACGTCACATAGATTTTTCTCGTTTATTCAAGCGTATTTCCATTCCTAATAGAGATATAGAGAAAAGTGTCGCATTTTCTGGAATCATCGATTTGTCGCCAAGGTCAGGGGTCTCGGAACGGCCGCTGCTCGTCACTCTATGCTTAACTTTGTAAAAGTCTCTTCCGAACCATAAGACTAACATTGCTGGGAAGCGACTTCCCATAATCGTAACACTTGTTTTAATGAATAAAATTAGCCTTAGTAAGAAACGAAATGCATCAATTCGAAACAGCCTTCAGCAAGAAATATGAAAATTATGTAACTCAAAACGTTACAGAAACTTTGGGTAGAACGAGCTCCGGGAACTTCCCCTCGAGAAAGGAATTTTTATTTAAATATAGTGGGTTACAGAAATGTATCTCGACAAAACTTTTGAAGTTAGCCCAGATGAGCGAATCCATCTTACGTCATTTTTTTGAACTCTTTCCTCCATCAGCCTTCGTGTGATTTTGAGTAGAAAAGTATCTTATCAACAAAAGAAATTTGTTAAATTACAGCTCGAATTGATTATGGCTGGCTTCGTTCCAATTAAATCATAGAAACCAACGTAATTACTTTAAAAAGCTTTTCACGATTTCAATGATATGAAATGAAAATCTTCGTCATCGTCTCGATTAATGGATGATGTTTTCCTGAACTCAGTATTTCAGTAAGAGACTTAAAATTCCAAAAAATGCTTTTATAATTTTGGAATTCTGCCTTGTTTGCTTGATTCCATCAATCTATTCGTCATCGACATTCCTAATTACTTTAATTCCTTTTAATCTGCGCATCAGTCACAAGAGACCCTTCGAAGCAATCAATTAAAGCTTCTGATTGCAGAGGAGAACCGAATACGAGGTTGATGCCGAGAGAGATGGTTGCACCTTGAGGGGCTGATCGTCCAATTTTATACGTTTAAGGCAAAATAAACTTATTATATTACATCTCAAATTGATTATCGCTGGTTTCGTTTCAATTAAATCATAGAAACCATTGTAATTAGTTTGAAAAGCTTATAACGATGTAATGATACGAAATAAAAATCTTCGTCATTGTCTCTGTTAACGGATAATTGTTTTCCTGAACTCAGTATTTCTGCAAGAGATTTAAAATTTCCAACAAATGCTTTTATATTTTTGGAATTCTGCCTTGTTTGCTTGATTCCATTAATCCATTCGTCATCGTCATTCCTAATTACATTAATTCCTTTTGATTTGCGCATCAGTCACAAGAGACCGTTCGAAGCAATCAATTAAAGCTTCTGATTGCGAAGGAGAACCGTTTACGAGGTGGATGCCAAGGGAGATGGTCGCATATAGTGGGGTTGATCGTCTAATTTTGTTCGTGAAGGGCAGAGTGCTCAATCACGATGGCTGTCCCACTTTCCTATATCTAGATTAGCCTCGTTTAGTGATTAAGGAGAAAGAAACTCAATGAATGGCCGAAACAAATGTAGAAATTTTTCTTAGTATGTCTGGATTGGTTTCATTCTCTAAAAAAAATCGCTGTTTCTGCCTCTTCTGTTTTGTTTCTTCGAATATAGATGTGGCCATGGGACTAGTGTTTTGTTTAATAATTCCTCCTTCTTTGAGGAAATTAGCATGGGTTTGTGATTACTTGAAGACTTTTTTCTCATTTTTCTCAACAATGGGCATAGGGTAAGTTTTTTTTATTTATGATGGCTTATTTTAATATAGCCAGATGGCTGATAATTTTATTCAATCTTATTAGAGTTTTGATGTGTGTGTTTTTCCTCTTTCTTTTGAAAATATGCCTTTTGATGTTCAGATCTCCTTTGTCCTTTATTTGGGAAATTTCGGGCTAAGAGAAACTGTGTTTGGCGTAACGCTAGCTTCTTACAGAAAAATTTCCAAATTATTATTTTGAATCCATTTCGAATAGTTCATAGCCCTTGGAAAAGAGGACTAGAATGGATTTCTTGATAGATTTTGGTTTTATTCGATTAACTCTGAGTTTATTTTTTATTTTTTGGCTATCTTTGTATGATCTTCATTTCCATTGTTCTCTGTTCTGTGTTTGCTGCTGCGATTGCGTGCTACTTAAACATTTTATCTAATTTTTCTAAATTTTATTCTATAAATTTTATTGTTTATAAATAAAAATATTTTTTTGTTATTCTTGTTTGAAGTTTAAGTTAAGATTCTTTTTTAAATTTATTCTAGTTTTTCTGGTTGATTGTTTTTAAGCAGTAGAAATGGTTTGTTATTCTTTCTCGTTGAAACTTGATAATACACTGTTTTATAAATAAAAAATAAAAGATTAATTATACTTAAAACAATCGGCTTGCATATTTTTCAGACTAAGTAGACGAACACTATGAATTATGAATTCGAAAGAATTTCTATTTGTACTTGGTTTTTACTGTTCTATCACAGGCCCTAGACAATGCCCTCAAAATTCCAGTGACAGTTCTTTTAAAAAAATAGATCAAGCATATAATTTGGTGCCGATTGGGACTATGTTTATGGAATAATATCTAATTATGTTTCTAGAATTTACCTGTTTGTGTTTTATTATGCCTATCTGTAGAAATTGGAGCCTTCGAATTTCTTTGGTCGTATTTATCGATTTCCCGCCGAAATTAAATAAACATCAAATTCATACGGGTTATTAAAATTAAAACGCATGCACGTAATTTTCTATTGCAGAAATAGAAATATGAATAATATTGGAAATTCATATACCACACAAACATCATTATAATACAGGGTGACAATTATTGAGCTATATGAAAAAACCTTGATAACTTTTGAACCGTTGGCGAGATTCAGTTAAAACTTGGCGGTTGAATGCAGGGATTGTTTTTTGAGCATGCGCACTCTTATTGTTGTTATTCTTCATTTTTCATTGAAAATGTCGAAATACAGCGTTTCTGAGCGTATATCGATCGCCAAGGACTACTTTTCGAGAAATAGCAGCCCGATTGCGGCTCAAAGGAAATTTACGACCGAGTACAAGCTGAAGGCAACCGGTCCAAGTGTTATAACAGTCAAAAATGTAATTGGAAAGTTCGAGAGAACTGGTATTGTCGATGTCTCGACACTTCAGCGATTTTTACAGAAATTTGCTCTTAATCTGCGCCATGTCATAGCCATTGATGGCAAGCATATCGAACATGTCACAAACTAAATCTGAATATCTGTAGTTACTTTTAAAATTTGAATAAAATTTTTGAACTCATTAGTTTTTGAAAATTTTATTTTTTATTTCATATAGCTCAATAATTGTCACCCTATAAGAAAGGTATGCATTTAACTTCGATTGTCCGCCTTGTTGCAAGATTATCGCAGGGAATTTAAAAATTAATTGATTTTTATCTCATAGTCCTACATTTCGGATTTAGATTGATACTTTAAAAAGTAACGTTATTTTAATATCGTCATTTTATATCTTGCCCATTACGAGAGACTGCTGCATATTATTTTTTCTCTCAATCAACTTTCCTACTTAAAACCTTAACATGCTATTTGTGACAACAAAGTCTCGCGAAGCATTTGTTAATGCGCACGGCTTTTCTTCTTTCAGTAATATGACCCGACAGAAAAACTTTCTTTTTGGCTCACGCGGCATTTAATATTTCAATAACTGTTGATGAAAGAAACCATAATAAATGTCATTTATATTGTTAGATTTATCGTTCATTTTCTTTTTTAAGGTATCCGAACACGTTCGAAAGTCGATTTTCGACCAAAATTCCATTTTTTTAATTTTTGATGTTTTCGATAGTTCATTCATTTACCTTTCCAAAACATATTTACTTTTGTCGGTACGTTAATTAGAAGATGAGATATTAATTGTTTTATAACAAACCGAAAACCGGAAGTGGGCGTTTAATTAGCCGAAAGTTGTCATTTAAAGGGACATTAACCTGTCAAAAATTCTTTTAAACTCCTTTTTTGCAAACTAATATGATGTCAGTATTTTTTTAGGAATTTTTTTTAAAGTTTAGATACATAATTTGAGCGCGTGGAAAAACTAAAATTTGATTTTTCTCAAAATTAGATTTTATGCATATTTTTCAAACTTCAAACATGATAACTCAAGATATTATCATTCGATTGTTCTGAAATTTTGTGAACACTTTCTTCAAATGTTTCTCTAGTGAATGTACTAGAATAATGTATATTGTAACAATATTTTTTTAAAATTATGGTCTTTTATTTGAAAAATGACATAGAAAATTTGCTGAAAATCTTGTAATGATTGTTCGATTAGCTCTAAAATTTTTATTTATCCAAAGAATGTTAAGATTCTGGTACAAGCACTAGTCCATAGTATGTAGGTTATTTTAGTATTAGTTTTATTTGAATTATTACAAAAGTTTGACCTGTAGCATGTTTGAAGTTTTGGGAAATTTCCTCTAAAAAGCAGCAGAAATTCAAGAATTTTGTAAATTTATAATAATTTATACTCAAAAATCATACGCTAATATTAATCTTTATTAAATTCGAATATAAAAAAGATATTTTGGTGTTTCTATTTCACAATTTAAGAAAAAAGTGCTCCGAACGTGTTCGGATACCTTAAAGAAATTAAGCATGAATACTTTTGGTTATATATTGCAGGAAGCTTGGAGGTGGAGCTCAAGATTATAGGCCGTTCCAAAATAGCCCTCTACAAAATAGGATTTTAATATTGTTGCGAATTTCGGGCGGAAAGAATAGAATAGTCGTTTCTTCCCTATGTTCAATGTTGTTGTTCAATACTTAACAAGACTTATACAAATGCAATCGAAGTTCATGGAAATCAACTCCAAAACAGCAAGAGTTTCCAGCAGCTATTTATCGCTGCCTAACAATCAGATTATGGTAAACCTCTCCACGCCTACTGAGGCTTGATCATCCACCTCTGAAACTAAAACCAAAATGATAATAATCCCAACTGATTTTTCGGCCCACTTTATATAGGGGTGTTCAGAACGCAAGGGAAGTAACTAGACATATTAACAAAGTTAAAATTATAAATTAAGTTTTTACGTAATTACTAATCATAAGGGAAAATTCACACTGTTTGAAAGCATCAGAGCAGTAGTGGATAGTTTATATAGGATATATATTAAGCTCTGAATGGAGCTTTAGATCGAGTTCTCACAGATGAAATATGCTCGAAATTGCCCAGCGTAGACTTGATTCGAACCTTGTACGCTGTCCTGGTGATGCGTACAGAGGAAATTCTTTTGGTTTCTCTAAAACCAATATCGCATCGCAGCTGAATATACAGTAGAGTCTCGATTTTTCGAGTTTTCCATAAATCCGAGTTAGTGGAAAAAAATCGATTTAGCTCCCAAATAATGACCAACGTATACACAACACGTGAAAAGAATTACTGCTTCTGGTTTTTATTGTTGTTCAACGGGTCATATGTCCACTGCACACCCCGAAGCCACATGCAGAAATATCCCCTCCCAAATAAAACGGGATATATGTAAGATCGATATATAGGAACAATGTGTTTAAACAAAAAACAGTTGACAATTATTTTAAGGTATAATTAACCTGTTGCTATCAGCCGTTATGATATAATATATTCAATTAAATTTTTCATTTAAATATACTTCACTGAAATTTTTAAAAAATTGGTTTTATTTCCATTTATTTATTTATTAAATTTTATGATTTCGATAATTCGAGTTTTCGATAGTTCGAGGTAGGCCCGGCCCCTTCCACCTCGAATTATCGAGACTCTACTGTATTCGACATCTCATATTATAAATTAAACCAGAATTAGAATTATTGTACAAAATAACAAAAAAGGCATTATATTAGCACTCAACAATTGTGTGTTTTCAGCTTTTTTAAATGGCTTACTCTGCAATAAAGCAAGACAAGTCTAGGTAAGACATTCAATAAATATTAAAGCAATTCTTTGTCTTCATTCTTGCGAGGCGAGGCCTTTCTTGCGGATTATAAGCCTTCCTTTATCCAGCGACGAGTATAATGAGAATGTATGTTCTGCTGGAATGTCATTCCCCCTCTGGGGAAATATCTTATATCCTGTTCAAATAATTGTCCCTCGTTGTTTCCTCCCCATAGAAACGGATTCCCCAGAGGACAGATTCGGTGTCCCTGCACCTTGTTTCGCCGCCATAGATGCATATTTACGGATCCTACTATGGTTTGGATTGAGGTCGCTTTTCATTGGCTCTCAGCGTCACGTGACTTCGCTTGCTTCTGAATGATGTCATAGGAGCGCGCTTAGTCTGGATTTCGATTTTTGTCTTAGCTATTGTATCATGGAGAAACCAAAATTATCTTTTAATTACGGTTATTTGGACATTTCTAAAGGGAATGATGAATTCAAGATAAAGATAATTTTGGTTTCTCCGTGATACAATAGCTAAGATAAAAATCGAAATCCAAACTAAGCGTGCTCCTATGACATCATTCAGAAGCAAGCGCAGTCACTTGACGCTGAGAGCCAATGAAAAGCGACCTCAATCCAAACCATAGTAGGATCCGTGAATATGCGCCATAGATGGCTTCGAACGCAGAGGACTGACCGCCATGACTATTTGAATAATGAGGAATATCTTGGCCTCTCCAGTGGGGAAGAGCAGCAAAGTTTGAAAGTCACAGAAGTAGCCGTATATCAACTTCTCGCATATTTATTTATTTAAGGAAAAGCACACTACAGAGAAAACTCCATTTACAGAGTGCTATTAACAACAAACCCATAAAGAACAAAAGCCACAACGAGTAAATAAAAGAAATGCGATAGAAAATAAAAAGTTGAACACAGAGAATACACAAAGTCATAAAAATTTCCACTAAAACGCATATATAATTAGAAACGAAAACACATACTCACAAAAACATTAAAACGAAATATGATTCTAATAGTCGTATATTTAAAAAAAAATTAAAAGACCATTTTCAAAAGGCAAGGGTTAAAAAGTCAAAACACGCAAGCACCGAATCCTCTAAAAACACACCAGGTGTTTAAAGACGTAAATGCACAATTGAGATAAAAAAATAAATTTCAACACGGCGCCAAGAACAGATAAAAAAATTAAAACCCATAAAAAACATTAAAAAAATGGTCAATTACATAAGAACACGGAAAACCAAAACGCATAAAAATCTAAAAAGTTGAACAAAGGCAAAATAAAACACATCATGTATTTAAAAGCTGCAAACATTTCAATTTGAAAGCACCAAGAGACACATTAAAAATGTCAAGTTCATCAGAGAACTGATAATATAATTAATCATACTGATCTTAATATAATTAAATTTTGAATATACATTTGGAAGGGAACTTTGATTCCTTAAAAATCTGGAGGGCACAGCGAAATCTATAGAGCTCAGTGTATCATTACAAACGATTGAGCTATTAATAACTTTGTAAAAGAAAAGAACGCAAGAAACATCTCGTCTGGAACACAAACTAGGCGTATTAAAGATATTACGTAGAAGTAAAGAAGGTACATCCTGTGAATAAAATCCATTTTTCTTGTAAAGTAAATATCTCAAGAAGTTGTTTTGTATTCGTTCAATAATTTCAATTTTGTTTCGGTAATTGGGATCCCAGATAATACTGCAGTATTCCAGATTGGATCGGACAAATAAATACTAAATGGAGCTCCTTGTATTAAATCAAACTTTGAGTGAATTAATCGATAAACTGACGATTAAATTCCGAAAAAATTAAAATATTTTCAGTGGGAACAGGCAAATATACAAAATTTCAAAACTACATCCGATTAGGATGCAAGTCAAACACATATTACAATTCTATCGTTAAAAACATGCAAGAAGTCAAGTTAAAATGTTTTTTTTTTTGAAAAAAAGATGGTTTTGTATATCTAATGGCATCTCTGTCTTCAAATTTAAGTGCTATGTGCTTTCAGAAAAATTTTATAATATTTTCTATTCTCCACTAATTAAAAATTGTTCTTATGACTTTAAATAAATATACTGTTACAAAGCTATAAAGTCGTTTCCCTGAGATGCTAATCTTGGCGACCATTTTGTCGAGTTGGCGGCAAGGTTGGCGACTTTGGCGACAAAGGGAATTTTCTAGAAGGACCTCAAACTTTCCACCTATTTCTACTGGTTTCATGAACTTTCTAGAGATTACGTCACTTCCTACGTAATGAAGTCACTTCCTGTTGAAAAGTATAAAAGCAAGTTCTCAAGCCAAGAAGAGTCGGTTGGATTTTGATCAGCAAGCAAGCTGGTGAGCTAATAAGAAACCTTTGAGCGCTGTATTGAGATTTAATGACAATATCTGTTGTGAATTCTTACTAGTGCTGTTTAATACTTGTGCAACGATTCTTTTCCTAGAATATTTGTGAAATAAAGAGCTTTATTTTCTTAATCCTGCTTATTGGATTGCATTCACGTACACCCACAAGACAATTTTGTCACAATACTTGCGGTAGAACAGCTAAGAAGAAAAATGCTCTTTTTCTTAACAGAAGATATAACATTAATTCCTCGTAAGAACACATTATAATAATCACCCTTCTACATTCACACTTGCAGTCATTTTTATGCCGAACGAATCATTTTCTGCGGAGGACGAAAACAAAATATATATTACAGACGGCTTTTTTATTGCTGCCTGCCATCCACAAAAATTGCTTTCCTGGCGAAAAGAACGTAGCAGAAGGAAAATTTCCTTCCTTCCGAAAATAATGGTCTCTAATTCAATTCATATTTCAACGTGAAATTGCGAAAATGCATGCATTCAATGAGAGAAAAAGTTATTTGTGTTTTAACAATGGGAGAAATCTTGGGTTGCTTTATCGGGAGGGTGTTTGTGAAGGCTGAGTTAGTATCGATGGGAAAAGAATGCGCCCATTTATTTCCAGATAATAATTTAAATTCTTTTTTTCAATTCGAGACAAGACCTTAAAAGCAAAAATGGTGAGATTTGCAGGCGCTAATGCATTTGTATCTACCATTCTATAATAACTCAAAAAATGCAATGTATGGGTTTTCGATAGAAAGCAGGATTACCATTAAAAGGCGAAGCAGAATTTATTTAGACACATAAACCAGTGAAAGCTCTCCTCTCTACTTTTTCTTGAAACGTGCAACAGGCCCACATACAAGACGGAACTTCAGTGGAATTAAGTTTCGAACATGGAGCCCTCCGGCACGATAGCTGAGAACGTGTTCACTTAGGCCACAGTGGCATTTTTCGTATACTAGCAGACGATGCAATGAATATTTTTGCATTGGTCAAACTTATATTTCTTCTTTTAACCCAGTTTAATTTTATAAGATAATTAAAATTAAATCAAAAGACAATTAAGCTCGTGAGAAAGCACGAAAAATGAGAAGCGTAAGAATTAAAATTATTTGCGCAAATACATTGAAATTACTCGTTCACTTGTTTTAAGCATTTCTCATGAACACAAAGAAAAATAATTTCAGAACCATTCGTTTTTATGGCTCGATAATTAATAAAACACACAAGAAATGTGTAGCCTAGTATTTTCCAACAAAATTAATCTTGCTTATTTCTTGATTGAAGTAATCCCTACGGTTATTTTGCTTCCTGAACCAAACTTCTTGCACTTTTTGAAGAAGAAGATGCACTTTGGTATTCCGCAATACATTTCCTTGCCAGTGCACATTGAAGCTATTTTTTTCCATTGAACCACTACGTATCTCTCACTTTCAAAGTAAAGCTATTAATTTTACGTTTCTTTCCACAAACGGAGGTCGAAAATGAGAAAAAAGAGCTCTTGTTAGAGGAAGAAATAAAAAAGCTTTTAAGTGACTTTGACATGCTTAAAGAGCGCACGTGTCTTAATGACTTTGCATTATTGCACCGTGAGACACTTTCCTTTACTTGGTTCGGACTTAACTAAAAGATTCAAAATTTAAGGAAAGGAAGCAAAACAACGGAACTTAAAATGTAATTTCTTTTCTTCAATTAAATGGCTTAAGCTCAAGTTTTCTTTTTTCGCATCACTAAAATAATTTCAGATGTAATAGTTCGAAAGAGCTTAATTTTTACGAACATTTTCTGCTTTATTTCAAGAGCTGCGATGCATCATGGTAAGACGCCGAATTAAAGTTTTGTTTATATTTATGCAAATGCTTGTGGCATCATCGGCAGCTGTATTTGCATACGTTTCTACCGCGCCATTGGTGTAGAGATGACATCACCAAAAAGGGCGGAGTTGACAAGCATGCAAATGCAGCTAACATCACAGCTGGCGATGATGCCGAAGAACTTTCCCTTCAGTCACGAAGGAAGTAAAGCATGGAAATGAACAACTTGCCGTGAACGTCTTCCATATCGAGTGACGACATCAGTCTTCTGGCACTGCAATCAGGAATTGGAGAAGAAATCTTGGAAGCAACCGGGTCTGGGAACATATGCGCTGCTTTCAAACTGTCTATCGATACCGTAACTGGTCTACCATGGACCTCCACAGTAAATACCTCGGACGTTCTTGACAGGACCTTGTACGGGACGGCTTAAGGAGGCTCCAGAGACTTGCGGATTCCATCAATCTTGAAAAATACATGAGGTGCTTTGAGGAGATCACCACTAACAAACACTGGACCGTAGCAGTGATCAGAAGCAGGGACTGGTCTGAATGAACGAATGGAATAGGAACGACTTAGGCTGTGGTGCGACTTGAGCAACCTTAAGGCTATATCAGATGGGCAGAATAGCGTCAGCTATTTCCGTTTACACTAGGGTAATGCGACTTGCCCAAAGTTTCTCTTTATGTGACCGGTCAGACAAGATGTCGGAAATCTTAGACTGTATTCAATTCTCTCTAAAATGTACACGACAGTGACGGAATACTGTGAGGAGCGAAAATTAAAAACAATCAGGTGGAACTTCGACGGTGACGTAGTTCGCCTACCACGGTACCGACATCCTGTTTGACTGGTTGTCTCAGTGCTTCGCGTGAGGATTGGCATTTGGCGAGTAACATTATCCTAGTGTACACGGAAATCACTGACAGAACGCTGCCCGTCTGATGTAGCATTTACCCTATACATGTTATTCGAGAGTTTCTACAACAGTGGGAGTGTTCTCACCTCGCCTCTCTTGTATACTAACACAATGCGGGAAGTTTGTATTAAGTCGCGTTGTACGGTGAAGAGATTCCAGGAAGAGCATTTGGACTCCTTCCTTTCGGAGACTGGGTCAAAATTTTGATTTACATTTATAATTTCGAGACGACTTACTAAAATTAGTTCATCTAACTTGTGTTTTCGAATTATAGTGTTCAAAAACACACTCTGACATACAGAGTGACAGATGGACGTAATTCCATTTTTTTTCAGAATTAGGTAGGTCTAAAAGGTTGAATTTCATAAGTATATGGAGGTTGAACTTTTTTGTTTTTATACTTCGTACACGAGAAAGTATTGTAGTTAGGTCTGTAATTCTGTACCATCAAATCAAATCTTAGTTCCTACATCGCCGTGAATTCCGTTTCAGCACATCTGAAGTACATGGATTACAGACGAATTTTTCGCGGAGCGCCCCCTAGGGAGTCGCGTCTCGAGGCTCTTGTCTTGCCTTATCTCTTCTAAAGAAGACGCACATGTGCGGAACGGTGCCTCTCTCTTCCCAGTCAAGTTGGCTCTTGCGCCATTAAACCGGAATCAACCAACCAACCTTCTTCCCAGAGAGAGAGTTTTGCTGTGTCCCTCAGGCAAAATAAACTTGGTCCGAATCACAACAGATGCCCAGGAATGGCCTGCCTGGGAGTTAAAAAGGAGCAGTTTGGGACCATAATTAATTTTCATATCGACAATGGTGGTGACAAATGAGCCGTTGTAAGTTTGTTTCGACTTGGTTTTGGAAGAACTTCCGATTTCAAACTAGGGAAGTTGTTATACTCATAAAAGTAATGTTTCAAAGGAAATATAAAATCATGCAAGAGAGAGTGATTAACATTTACACAAAATACCAATACATTCTTTTAACGCTGGAATTTTAATATAAAATCCAAATGGTGCTTCCCATCTGTTTTGAATCGTGAGGCAAAAGAATTGTCTCTCGTTTTGGCAAAAGAATTCTCTTTTTTCTCATGAGTAGGAAATTTCAACTTTGGTTCGATTATTCAGGCAAGATTTCTTTATTTTCTGTCCAGATATTTTTTCATGTAAAATTTCACTGAATAGCATTGATAAAAAATATTTGTTGGGCGAAAGGTTGTTTTGGACGAATGTTGGATTTTAAACCAGGGGACAACATTTCCAGGCATAAAAACAATGTTTCAAAGGATGTATAAAATCATTTAACAGAACTATTGCCATTCAGAAGATTGCTACACAAATGGGATATTGATTTAAAATCCAAATGGCTCTTAGCGTATTTTTCGAATCACGAAAAGAAAGAACTATCATTCCGTTCGTATTCAATAATACACCCGTTTCTCATGAGTAAGAAGAAGAATTTAATCATTTGATTGGCGCAGTTTAGCCAGGATTGGCTCTTGCACCATTAAATCTCAACCAACCAACCAACCTCATGAGTAAGAAATTTACCATTTTAGCGAAATTTTTAAGGCATTTGGCATTTCCTAGCATTCTGTTGCAGATTGAATTTTCTTTACGCGTAATTTGATAGATTATCGATAAGTAGCGTTAGTGGAAAAGAATATTATGCCTTAATGGTGGTTTGTCGAAACGTCTTTAAGAAACCAATTTTACTGATATGGAGTAAAGTAGTACTACATCATCTTTAGATTTGATGCAATTCATGTAATAAACATTACTGCATTCTGATTCCTCATTAACTAGTAGCCTAAATAATAATAATTTAAATTTAGCTTTAAAACCAGAAGTTCATTAAATTCTTAATATGCACAGCATGGGTTAGGATGGAAACATTTTCCAAGACACCTTTCTTTACTGTGCAGCAGGCATAGAAATCACAGGCTCTTCAACAAAGGATCTCCCAACAAGTTTTTTCAACCAGGGTGAAAGAAAATAATTCTTATAGTTCTTTTCAAGAGATTTTCTGACAGAAGACATTTCCGAACTGAAATCATCTTCTCTGATTGTCCAAGAAATAACAGACATTTGTGATTTTTGAACTGTCAGTCGAATTCAGATTATTACCGAATCAGAAAGTATACCCATGTCTATAAATTAAGCACATATAATAATTTTTCGGGAGAAAAACTCAATATTTTTGATGAAATAGAACTATATGTACCTTCTAGAATAACATGCTTGTTTTAAAAACTAAAATAAGTCACTAGATTAAACTTCAAAAAGAGCATATCATATTAGTTTTTCTAAACGCGGCATGTATTCAGCCTTTGCTCCAGGAAGCATTTCCTATATTTTATTGGGTTCTGTAAAAGATATGCGACATTTTTTTGTTTTGTACTTTCTTCGTATTGTTACGAAGCTGTAAAGTTGTTGCCCTGACATGCTAACCTTGGGGATCATTTTGGAGACTTGTAAGCGACTTTGGCGACAAAAGGAATCTTCTAGAAAAATCCAGAACTGTGGTCCTTACTCTTCTGGGAGCCAAAAATAGCAAGAACCTTCTAGAAATTACGTCAATTCCTGTATTGACGTCAATTCCTGTCGAAAAGGTATAACAGCAAGCTCTCAAACCAAGAGAGTCAATTGGACTTTGATCAGCAGAACAGCTGGTGAACCGAGAAACATTTCAACGCCATTGAAAGTGCTGCGACTGAGATTTATTGCTGATATCTGCTGTTAATTTATACAAGCGGTGCTCAGTTTTATTACTTCTTCGACGTTAGTGTTTTCGCTGAAATTTTAATAGAATAAAGTTTCATTTATTTTTTTATTAACCTGCTTGTTGGACTGCATTCACTAGATGATTTTTGTAGCAATATTAAGCACGTTGTTCTTATAGCATTTCTTTTTACTTTTTCGGTTTACTTTGTCGGTTTTGTTTGTTGTCTTCGGTAACTGTCATTTTTTTTAATTTATGGGTTTCAGTGTAAAATAAGTATTGCGCTCTTACCTCACTGAAGGCGGTTTTCCATGACACAAATGACATAAACAAGAACGTTTCTCCCAAAAGAAATCGAATTAACCCCTTCAGACATGGTGTGCGGTATACCGGATATCAATTTTGAACTGCTCCTATTAATTCTATAATTAACGAAACTACATGCTGTTTTTTTTATTTGATTCTCGATTTTCTTATGAATATAATGGTTCCAAGAATTTTTCTTTTCGGCCATGGAATCATTTCATTTTTCTAGTTTTTTCAAAAAAAATTGAGAAAATCGTCGTTCTTCCTAAAATTGAGCTCGATGGTGAATTTTGTTTTTCAAGTAATTTCTTGTTTTTGAACCTATTTTTACGATTTAAAAGGGTTCTACAATATTTTATTACCCCTTGACACCCATTTTAAAGTGAAATTTTTGTAATTTTGCGTCTTTTTTTTAGTTGAAATATCCGGTATTGTCCAGATGCCGGACATGGGGTAACTTCTTTAATTTTTCATCTACAGGCTTGAAATTTTATTTATGCTTTAATCTTTGCAGTAGTACACAGAACAGAACGCCGTCCCTTTCCCCCGTGCCCGTGACCAGACCGGTCACTGAACGGTTTGATGGCAAGGCACTGGAATTTTATTTAAGAAAAAGAAAAAACAAAAAGAAGGAAATATATACACTATGTACAGCACAGGTATTTTCACTTTTACACTATTAGTTCGTAGTAGTCTTCTTTTCTTTAGATGTTGAAATACCTTTCTTTTATTTGAAGGTGGAATGTCCGGTGATTGAGCTACTTAGTTCAGCTCGCTGGGAAGTTGAAGGCTAGGGAGGCCGGAAAAGATCTCTGTTCTCGCTAATGAATTTGATAGTCCCAAGAATTTTGTGCCTGGAGACGAGGTTATTGGCGACCCTTTTTAGCCATACTTGTTCGAAGTTTGGCTCTAACTTCCTTATATGCCAAAACATTGTATAGATACACTCCGTGGCATAGTGAAGTGCCGTGCCAATTCCACCACAACTGCAATAATCGCTGTCAGACAGGTGGAACCTTTTGAGGTAGGCAGGGAAAGGTCCATTTTGAGAGAAGAAGATAACATCCTCTCTAATCCAGTTAGTGGGACGAAGACTAACTGAGGGCATGATGCTAAAGATTTTCCTGCCTGTATCGCCATTCTTCCATAAGGTTTGTGCAGTAGTACACAGTGCGCCAAAGGAAAAAAAAATTCTAACTCAATTTTTTTCTTAATTCCGACTGAAGGGTTTAAGTGTGAAAATGGCGTTTAAGAACGAGAGACTATAAAAATTTCATTCAAACAGAAAAGTGGGAGGCAAATCGGACGGAAGAAGTGGATGTCGCTTATTACCCCGGGGAGAATAAGAAATATCGCTTTATGGCATTCAAGATGGTAGGCGAGGGAATAGTAAGTGCGGTTACTGCGAAAACAATAACTCCCATCTTTGCGTAACAGTAGATGATAATAATAATAAAGGAGGAAAGAAAGCACGTCGATTCTCTCCCCGAAGCACACACTGCATCAACTCTATAATCCAGAGGCGAATTTTTTCTCCTACCCCTTTTAACACCGGGACTTTCTGGGGAGGATGCGACATGAATTGGACTCTCCCAATCTAGGTGGTCATTAACCCCACCACCTCACTCTCTGCTATAACCTACCCTTAAAGCGCAAGGAAATGGGCTATGATGGGCTAGAGCCTATGAGATGCATTTGTAGAATCTAGAGTCAATAGGGAGATTCATTTAAATGCGTAAAATTTGCCAGTTATATAGTACGAGGGTCGCTTTTTTTCAAACTCCGATGGACCATAAAAGATAATACAGGACAAAATAAGACTTATTACCATAAGTTCTGTTCAGACATGGTTACGTTTCGACATAATCGCAGCGAAGATTCAGACATTTGTCATAACATTAGACCAAGTTTCCAATCCCCTCTTCGAAGAACGTTGCCGCCTGTGATGTGAGATGGGTCTTATCTTTTCTTTGAAATCTCCTAGATTTTCTGGAAGTTTTGGCCTCCTAGACAGTTCTTCAATTCAGGGAAGCGATGAAAATCACTCGCTGCTAAGTCGGGGCTATACGCTGGATGATCAGACACGTCCCATTTAAACTGCTTCAGAAGCTGCTGGGTTACAACAGCACTGTGAGGGCGGATGTTATCATGAAGGAGAACAACTCCAGAAGTGAGAATGCTCTTAACAGTCGTCGTAAGGTCTGACAAGAAATAGCTGTATTGATAGTTTTCCATAAACTAATCTTCTGCTTGAAGAAAGCAAATAACACTACGCAACTCGCACTTGGCGGGAGCATCAGTTCTACTAGCCATGTTTACATGCCGTCAGCTCAGATGACGTCTGCTGTAGCAGATGTTATAGTTAGGCACATGCGCAATCGCCCACCGTGCATCCCAACATCCTACCACCTATCTGTCTGTTTTGTGGTCCAGTCAGAGGTTGAAAAAAATTACCCTTCTACTTCCTGTGTCCATCTAAATTTTCTGACTCTACTACCGTGTCTTCGTTTCCTGAGGATAGGCAGAAGACTCTGTATTAACGCCTCCTTGGGCTGCAACAGTGATAGAGTTGAACAAACTGTCCATTTCATGATCATGTGGAAAATTATCATACTACTTATATCTTCATTTTTCTAGTTAGACAGAAGACTCACATTAACACCTCCTTAGCTGCAACAATGAACGTGTTGAGCAAGCTGTCCATTCGATATGTGAAAAAATTATCTACTATTTGAACTACATTTCTCAGGATTAGACAGAAGACTCTGAATTAATGCCTCCTTGGGCTGCACAGTGAACGGTTGAACAAATATCCATTTTCATGATCTGTGAAAATTTACATACTACTTGTGTCTTCCATCTCTGAGATTAGACAGAAGACTCTAATTAACAGCTCTGACTTGCAACAGTGACAGAGTTGAACAAATTGTCCATTTTCATGATCATGTGAAAAATTATCATACTACTTGTGTATTCATTTCCTGAGATTAGACAGAGAGCCTGAATTAACGCCTCCTTGCGCTGCAACAGTGAAAGGTTGAACAAACTGTCCATTTCATGATCATGTGAAAAAAGCATACTACTTGTGTCTTCATTTCTGAAGATTAGACAGAAGACTCTGAATTAACGCCTCCTTGAGCTGCAGCAGTGGAGACAGGTTGAACAAACTGTCCATTTAATGATGGTGTTAAAGTATCATACTACTTGTGTCTTCATTTCCTGAGATTAGACAGAAGACTCTGTATTAACGCCTCCTTGCATGCAACAGTGAGCAGTTGAACAAACTGTCCATTTCATGATTATGTGAAAATTATCATGACTACTTGTATCTTCATCTCTGAGGGATCAGACAGAAGACTCTGAATCAACGCCTCACTTGCGCTACAACAGTTGAACGAGTTGAACAAACTGTCCATTTCATGATCATGTAACGAAAATTAGCATACTACTTGTGTCTTCATTTCTGAGGGATCAGACAGAGACTCACAGTCTGTGCCTCCTGGGCTGCAACAGTGAACAAGTTGAACAAACTGTCCATTTTATGATCATGTGAAAAAAATTATCCATAGCCTACTTGTCTCATTTCACTGAGGATCAGACACAGAAGACTCAACAACTGCCTCCTTGGGCTGCAACAGTGAACAGGTTGAACAAACTGTCCATTTTCATGATCATGTGAAAAAAATTATCATACTACTTGTCTTCATTTTCTGAGGATTAGACAGAAGACTCTGAATTCCCTCGCTTGGCTGAAACAGTGAACGAGTTGAACAACTTTGTCATTTCATGATTAAGTGAAAAAGAATATCCTTACTACTTGTGTCTTCATCTGATGAGATCAGACAGAAGACTCACAGATGCTGCCTCCTTGCGCTGCAACGGTGAACGAAGGTTAAAAACTGTCCATTTAATGATCATGTTTGAAAAATTATCATACTACTTACTTGTCCATTTTAATGAGGATCAGACAGAAGACTCTGATTAACACGCCTCCTTGGGCTGCAACAGTGAACAGAGTTTATTAAACTGTCCATTTCATGATCATGTGAAAAAGATTATCCATACTACTTGTGTCTTCATTTCCTGAGATTAGACAGAAGACTCTGTATTATTAAGCCTCCGGCCTGACAAGTGAACGAGTTGAACAAACTGTCCATTTTCATGATGATGTGAAAAAATTATCCTTACTACTTGTGTCTTCATTTCTGAGGATTAGACAGAAGACTCTGAATTAACGCCTCCTTGGGCTGCAGCAGTGAACAGGTTGAGACAAACTGTCCATTTCTTTGATCATGAAAAATTATCCTTACTACTTGTGTCTTCATTTCACAAGGGATCAGACAGAAGACTCAAGTTAACGCCTCCTTGGGCTGCAACAGATGAACAGATTGAGCAAACTGTCCATTTCATGATCATGTGATAAAATTATCACTTACTCTTGTGTCTTCA